>PITA01025591.1:0-24067 GCA_004023965.1 Spilogale gracilis
CACCCAGGTGTCCCCAGTGGTTTTTTTTTTTTTAAAGGCTTTAAAGATTCTATTTATTTCAGAGAGATCACAAATAGGCAGAGAGGCAGACAGAGAGGGAAGCAGGCACCCTGCCAAGCAGAGAGTCCATGGGGCTCGATCATGACCTGAGCTGAAGGCAGAGGTTTAACCCTTTGAGCCACCCAGGCACCCCTCTAGCGGTTTTCTTTAAGTAAGTCCCTTAAGCTACATGTTTGTGCCTCAGTTTCCTCATCTGTAAAATGGGGATAACAATAACCCCTAACTCATAGGATTGTAGTGAGGACTAAGTTCTAGGCACAGTGCCTCTTTCCCTAAAACAGTTCCTCCCCTGTGTTCCCCATTTCAAGGATACCACTGACACCCACTGAAACACTCAAGAAACTTTGGACATTGTTCTTTTTTTATTTTTCTAAGATTTATATATTTATTTGACAGAAAGAAACACAGCTAGAGAGGCAACACAAGCAGGGGGAGTGAGAGAGGGAGAAGCAGGCTTCCTGCCAAGCAGGGAGCCCGATGCAGGACTTGATCCTGGGACTCTGGGATCATGACGTGAGCCGAAGGCAGAAACTTAATGACTGAGCCACCCAGGCACCCCTGGACATTGTTCTTAATTCTTTCCCATCAAGTCACCGATTTGGATTCACCTCCCATCTAAGCTGATTTTGCACTCCCCCAAATCTTCCACCACCACCATCACCTGTACCTGCTTCTCTGCCCGCCTGCCTCCCACTTCCCTCACTCTGGCCTCGGCTTCATTGTATAGTCTGACTCCATGGAGAGCCCTAAGCCATTTCAATGTATTAGGCACTATTCCAGGGCACTGGCAAAGTGAAGACAAATGAGACCGCAGCCGTGGTCCTCAAAGGGCACAAAGGAATCCTGCGGTAAATGCAAGGGCCCCACATGTATGATGCTGCGCAGGTTGGTCACTTTCCCTCTCTGGAACTCAATTTCCCTGATCTGTAAAG
Source organism: Spilogale gracilis (assembly GCA_004023965.1). Taxonomy (NCBI): domain Eukaryota; kingdom Metazoa; phylum Chordata; class Mammalia; order Carnivora; family Mephitidae; genus Spilogale; species Spilogale gracilis. The sequence continues at coordinate 993 of PITA01025591.1, forward strand.
AAGGCTGATGACCAAATGATCTAAGGTCCTTTCAGCAAAAATACTCTTAAGATTCTTCCACTACGGGACGCCTGGGTGGCTCAGTGGTTAAGCCTCTGCCTTCGGCTCAAGTCACGATCCCGATCCCGATCCCGATCCCGATCCCGGGAGTCCTGGAATTGAGCCCCATCCTCACATCAGGCTGCCTGCTCGGCGGGAGGCCTGTTTCTCCCTCCCTCCTGCTGCTTGTGTTCCCTCTCTGGCGGTGTCTCTGTCAAATAAAATCTTAAAAAAAAAAAAAAAAAATCCTTCCACTAGACCCAGCTCCTGCAGGGCAGAAATCTTGCCTGATTCATCTCTGATCTTTGGTAAGGAGCTTTGTAATTGTAGGGGCTTGGTGAGTGTGCCCTGAGTGAGTGAGTGAACACATTATTACTCCCTGCTCGAAGTCATTCACTGGCTTCTCTTTGCCAATGAGATAAGGGCCTTCCTAGGTGTTCAGAGCCCTTGAGCCTCTGATCTCAGCTCACCTCTATGCACTGAGTGTCCTCTTACCCTGGGAACTGTCCCCTCCTGGGGTTGGAACACAAAAGCTAGGGAGCATTTGAAGGCTGCCAGCCATCCGACAAACATTCACCGAGCACCTAATAAGCAGTAGGACCAGCGGTGGTGCTGGGAACACAACAGTGAACAAAACCATCAGGTCCCCGCCCTTCTAGGGAAGAAGTGTTTCAGGAAAAGATACAGATGTAAAAATGGACCATGCGGTGTGATCAGTGTTCTAAAGGGGAAATATGGGTCCCTCGGGGAGCTGGAGGAGCGCCCTCACCTACCAGAAGTCACACTTAAGCCCAAATCCAAAGGAACGGTGGGAGGGAGAGGGCTCCTAGGAAGGGGGCATCTTCCCACATCTTAGCAGACAGGGATTCCTCTTCTTGCATAGTCCCAAAGATGGGAGCTCTCTTCTGGGTAAATCAGCCCATTCTAGCGGTGCCTGAGTGGCTCAGTAGGTTGATTGTCTGCCTGCCACCCAGGTCGTTATCCTGAAGTCCTTGGATCAAGACCCACCATCCCATTCTGGCTTCTTCCTCTCCCCTGGCTGGTGCTACACCGCCCCCCGCCCCCCCCGCAACTCTCTCTCAAATAAGTTTAAAAAAAAAAGTCCATCCTTCTCCTGATGGCAAGCCTACCTCACTCAACCTCTTAATTAGTGACAATATTAGTTTAACGTATTCAAAGAGCATGTTTTGAATGCCCGCCTTACACCTGTCAGGTGCTATACATGCACCGCCTGATTGACCGCTCACAGGGACTACTCTCATGCCCATTTAACAAATGAGAAAATCGAGGCTCATAACCAGTGGTTTGCCCATGGCTCCTAAGTGTCAGGCCTCAACCCCAGGTTGTAGCTCCTTCAGCATCACTGACCCTGACGGCCTCCCATTGAGTCTGGATCACCCAAATGCCTTTCCCTGGGATCTACGCAGAAGAGGGGCTTGGGCCCCATCCCCAGTCCCCTCCAGTAACCGGTCAGCCCGGGCGTTGGCCTCCAGCCCCTCAGAAGCAAGTAGGGAGACAATGGCGGGGTCTGCAGAGGGAGGCGAGGGTGCCCCCCTGGCCGCTGCCCTTTGTCTTCCCGCCTGCTCCCCTCGTGCGCCCCGGGAGGCTGGGAGGCGCCTCTCGCAGGCTTCCTCCTCCCATTCTTGTGCTAATTGGGTGTCAAGCTGAGATCAGTGAGAAAGAAATCCGCCCCGGCTCGGGTTAAACTGCCGCCAAAGATGAGGGCTGAGTCCAGAATATCATTAGGCTGGGAGGAAGCAGGGCCCCCTCCTTGGGGGGAGGGGCCGGCTACGCATTCAGGCTCCTTTGAAAGTCACTTGATCACCCCCTCCCTTACTGCCACCACCTCAATGGGCCCCTTGGAGGTATTTAACCTTCTTCCCAGGGATTGAAAGTGATACACCAAGCATTGGCCTGGTCGGCCACTTGCCTGTCCTGAGGGCGGTAGGACCTCCGGGGATGCATGAGGCAGGCTCCTTCCAGCCTCCTCCTGGCGCTGTGGCAGATGGGAATACTGAGGCTCCTGGAAGGGGGTTTGCGGCCCAGCGAAGCCATTCACAGGCTCTGTGGTCTTGGGAGACTTTGCCTCCCTGAGCCTCCGATTTCTTATCCATGGAATGGGGATAAAAATAGTAGCTGCTTTGTGGTATGGATTTAAAGAACCAATGCACACAGAGCACATTGCAAAGTGCCCCGCACAGAGGAGGGGCTCCAAACGCCGTGGCCATTAGCAAGTCTAAGGAAGCGGGTTTGACCCAATGCGGGGGACCTCCTAGCCTAGCCCCGGATCTCTGGAAGGATCTCTGGAAGCGTACAAGTGCCTACAAAGGACTTATTTTTCATATCTTGCTTCAGCTCTGCTCCAGCCCCGACCTGCACTCCCTGCAGCCTCACGGCTTGCTATGATCTGCCCTGCTCGCGGCGGACTTCCAGGCCTTTATGTTTTCCTGCTACTCTTGTCTAGGACACTCTGCTTCCTCCCGGTTCTTGGATAACTCTTCCTTGAGAAGGCTCTCCAACCGGGAAACAGGACTGCCCGCCTCCCTGGGGCGCTGGGTTAGCCGTGGTGCAGCTAACCGCGTATCCTCTGCCTCTTTACTCGCTAGCTCCCTCTCCCCTGTCCCCAGTCTCCCAGGTCTGCCTAGCTCAATGTGCACCACCTGTCGCCCCATCCCCCGTCCTGTGGAGGCCTTAGAATCTGCTCCATAGATGACCTTACACAGTACTTTGTAAACTGTGAAATACCATTAGAAAAACAAAACAACATATAAATGTCAGGAAACGCCCAATAAACTTCACAAGCACATACTGAGAACCTGCTGCCTTGTGCGTGATGACACATAGCCGTGGTCCGGGACCATCTGAGGGACATGGGAGGGGGGGAAAGCGGTCAACTCAAACCTAATCTGGGGTCTTAACACCTGAATATAAATCTTTTCAAAATCTTGTAATTGCTACGTACTGAGCAGACATTAGCCTGAGCCCGGATGTTGAGAGATCTCCGGACGTAACGCGTGTTCACACTTATTCTAGCTCTCCACTTAACAGGGGAAGAAACTGAGGCTTGGCCTGGCAATGGACTTGAACACATGCCTGTTCAAGGCGGAGCTTTTAAGCACCACTCTGTACTGCCTTTTGGTGCCTGCTCAACCTCGAGAAAGGAATGCGGGCGGGGGGGGGGGCGGGGGGAACTACCCCACTGGAAAACACTCACTGCTAAGGGTGTAAGACACAAAGCCACACTGTCAGCTGGGTCTACCCCTGGGAAGTGGACACACCGCGCTCTGGGTTGGGTACCTGTCTGGGCCTGAGGCAGGATTTACAGCCCCTCCTTCCCACTTTTGGAGGCCTAGTGGTAAGGCCAAGATGGGATTCTCCAGGCTCTGCCTGCCCTCTGCTGGTCACACTAGGACACTGCAGCCGTGACTGTCACCCCTCTTCAACCCCCTCAGCACCACTCTCCAAGGACTCTAGTTCTGCTCCATTTGTCCCCAAGAACAGCATCAGAGTCCTCTGTCACTCAGAGTCACTCCCCCAGGCGGCATCCTGGATCTCATCCTGGCCCGCCTCCACTCTGGCCATCAGCTGCAGGCCTAGGGCGGGGCCCACAGTTGGCCCCACAGGCATGGGTGGAATGGAAGCTCTTTTGGCCTTCCCCTGGCCTTCTATACCAGGAGGTGGGTGGGCAGGGGCTTGGGTTTGCATTCCAGCCCCTCACCCCCACTCTCCCTACTGCTGTGTGACCTCAGCAAGCAACTGAGACTGTGGTTAAGATTAAGGCCCAGGGGCACACATCACCTACTGCTCTGGGCTGGGTCAGACCCCTTTCCCAACCAGCAGTGCGCATTTCCAGCCTGGGTGTGACTCCAGCGATGGGGCCTCGGAGACAGCTGCCTCTCCACTGGCATGGCTGGTGCTGCAGCCTGGGGAGCTTTCTTGGACTCTGCCAGAGCTGGTCAGGCAGCCCTACTCTGGCTCACACAGCCCCCAGATCCCAGGGAAAATGCATGAGCATGGGTCTGGAGATGGGATCAGGTCCTGGGCTAGGGTTTTTCCCCTCAAAGGCTCTAAACAGCCCTTTCCTCAAAATGGGTACCTGTGCTCTCTGAATCCTCTTGATTATTCCCTTTTCACAGATGAGGAGACAGAGTCACAGACCACAAACTCAAAAGTGACACAGCTGGCCTGGACTTCGAAGCTCATGCTATTAAATACCTTGCTGAGTCATTAAGCATGTCTTACTGGCTGTACCCCTAAGTCCTAGTGACTGAATGGGCCGGAGGGACAGGAGGTAGGGCCTGAGCAGGTGCCGTGAGCTCAGGTGGCATGGACACAAGCTAGGCTAGGGGGGAGTCAAGGCAATTTATTGGCCCCTGAATGACCCCCCCCCCAGCCCCTCCTCTCATAGCCCAGGACGGTGATGGAAAGTGACATGGACAGACCTACAAGGAGAAAGGTCCCGCCTGAGGGGCAGCCAGCCTGCCACACAGGAGAGGAGGATGGCGGGGGGCTCTCAATTCGGGCTGCCTGCTGCAGGTCGGTCCTCCTCCGCTCCTCCTGGAGGCCCAGTGCTGAGTGACACTGGAACAGCTCTAGGGCCAGGATCCTCCTCTTTGGCCACCTCATCAGTAGCCACTGCAGCCCCTGCCCACTCTGCTGGCTTCCTGAGTCAGGGGGTTTCTGCCCTGGTCCCATTTACACGCTCCCTGCGCTCTGGGGAGTGCTTGGCGACCCTCCACCTGCCCCTGCCCTGACCCAAGACATTATCCTAAGGGGCCCGGGTCCGTCTCAGCCTGGGGCCCAGAGGCCCCACCTGGCCTCGACAACGGAACATGGACTTGAGGCTTTCACAGAAAGCCTCCTGGGGCGGGGGCAGGGGGAAGCGGCAGTGAGTCACTTGGCAGTTTTGAGGGGGAGGGGGTCAGCACCTCGGGGTGGAGGTGCCAGGCCCGGCTTGCTTTGGTCTGGGATTGCCCATGACCCCTCTGAGGTGGGAGCTGGGGCTCTGGATCCAGCACCCGCTGGCCCTTAGAGGGACTCAGGGCAAATCACAGCTTCTCCTCGCCTGCCTGAATGCGGGTGTAGGCCTCTTGGTCCAGCGGGACGTAGCGGCCCTTCCGGGCATCCAGGTAGAACAGCGGCTCTTTCACAACTGCCGGGTCAAAGCCTTCCTTCCGAAGCTCTGTCTTCTGTAACTTGAAGGTCCCTGCGGGAGCAGGGAAGATGGGTCAGAGGGTGCAGGGTGGGGGCCTGAACCTCGGGAAGCTGCACATCAAAGCTGAAAAGGGGCAGAGGGGTGGGGACGACATGGGAATGGGGCATGGAGCACAGACGGCACAGCCCTGGATGCTTTGCAAAGATGGCTCCAGCTAATTATATCACGTGCCGTTGTTCAGAGTGGCCCTGGTGCTATGGTGGGGAGTTGTGCTTGCAGCTGGGAAACGGAGAACCAAAGAGGGGAAACTATCCCTCTAAGGCCACTCGCCCTGAGTGATGGCAGAGGGAGGGCCAGAGCCTGGGCCTTCTGTGCTTTGAGCACCTCCCAGGTACAGGGGTGAGCTCATCTCATCTGCACATAAATCCCAGGGGCGGGTGCCCCACCGTACTCTATGGATTCTACAATGCATGTGTTTTCAACTTTTAACATCTCTGCAATAGTTCCTATAGCAGCCATGTTTTCTCAGTTGTAGCTCACGGAAATTACACACGACTCAGTCACTGGCTTCAGCCTTCTGGACAGATTAGACTGGCGCAGCGAGGCACACCCCCCTGGCCAGCACCACACAGTTAATAAAGCGCTGGAGCTGGGATTTGAACCCGGGTATGACAGATAGCCAGAAGATGGCCGCTTCTCCCAGCAAGAGCTGAGTCTTTCTCACCCCCCCCCCACCTGAATCCAAACTGGCCTTGTAACTCGTTTTGACCCACAGAACATGAGAGTTCTGAGAGCCTAGGCCTCAGGGGGGCCCTGCAGCTTCCATTCCAGGAAGTCTGCTGCCAGTGTAGTCTCTGAAGGGGGAGGAGCCACACAGAGCAGAGGTGAGACAGCCCAGGAACACCCCCTAGACTGACCCTATCCAGGAGGATAGCCATTGACTACATGAGGCTCTATACATTTAATTCAAACGAAAGAAAATGTAAAAGCCCGTTCCTCTAGCATACGGGCCCCAAGTTGAGCACTCAGCGGCTGCATGGGACATCAGCATCATCACAGACAGCTCTGCTGGCCAGCGCTGCCTGCAGCTCCTCCACACGGGGCGGGGTGGGGGGAAACGGACAAAAAACCACTTGGCAGAAGTTAACCCCAAATTGCTGACCCACAATCAAGAGGAAAAAATGGCTGTTTTAAGCACTGAAGGAAGTTTAGGAATGTCTGTTCTGCAGCAAGCCTCTGAAACCTGAGGTCTCTTCCTTGTCTCTCTTCGCAGTTAGCTGTCACCCAAACCACAGGAGCTCCCAGGCTCAATCATGAGCCCTGCACCATTGTCCCCATTAGACCCTCTGCACTGCTTCAGGTGCTCCTAGGAGCCTACCACCTGACCCAGGTTACTGCTCTACTCAAACACTTCCGTGGCTCCCTGCTGCCCTGACAGCCCAGGCCTGCCCAGGCCCTCCCCCGCCCAGAGTCTTCTGGTCCCCACTCGCCTCTCTGCTCCAGCTGATGCTGCTGCCCACAGCTCCCCTTGGCTCCGGCTTTGGGGGCCTCCTTTCCTTCCTCTCCTGCCCAAGTGCCCTCTGGTCTTAGGGACCAACCTGGAGGGCTTCCCACTCCATTCAGGTCTCAGCTCAAGGGTTACCTCCTCTGGGGAGCCTTCCAGGCACCGCACCCCACTTCGTTTGCTTTTCTGTCAGTTCAATCTGTATTCTGTTCTTTCTCCTTGGAATTCCTTGTCCTGTGCTACCTCCCCCAAGATGGCAAAGGCCCCATCCGAATTAGTCACCTCAATCCCCAAGGCCTTGTACTGAGCCTGCCAGGCAGAGAAGGTACTCAGTAAATGTTCGCTCCACTTATGGGTGTGTGAAGCTTCTTTCTCTGAGGGTTCGGTCCACTCACTTGTACAGGGGGAGGTCTGTTACCATTGACACAGCAATGATGTGGCTGAAGGGCAAATGACAGCCCCCCAGGTCTCTCCAAAAGGAGCCAGGAAGGGGCACAGGCCTGGAACCTGGAAGCTGGATCAGGGGAGGGGACGTACCCGTTTTGTGCAGCTCAGGCAGGAAGCGCAGGAAGATGGGGCGGGCGTACAGGGGCAGCTCCTTCTCCAGGAGCTGCGCAAAGCATTCCAGGTCACAGCCGCCAGCGGGCTTGGCCACGGCAGCCATTCCGGCCCGGCCCTCGGTTCCTGGGGGGTGGCAGCAGGGACCGTGAGGGGCTGGCGGTGCCCCTGGAGGTGCCTCCCTGCACATGCCTGACACCTCCCACTGCCCCGCGGGTACCTGGCACCTCGACACCATACACCGCCACGTCGGCCATGGCCAGCAGGCGGCTGAGCGTGCCTTCCACCTCAGTGGTGGACACGTTCTCCCCTTTCCAGCGGAACGTGTCTCCCGTGCGGTCTCGGAAGTACAGGTAGCCCAGCTCGTCCATCACCAGCACGTCTCCTGAGGGGGTGCAGTATGAGGCAGGGCTTGGGCCAGCTGGCCGCGCAGGACCCCAGGATCTGCTTGACAGGAAGGGCTGGGACTGGGGCCGAGTTCTCTGAAGGTGGGGGAGGGCCCCTTCATTCCTCTCCACCCTGTACCCCCCCCAAGGGGGCTGGGTGCCCACCCACCGGTGAGGTAGGCCTGGTCCCCCTTTTGGAAGACGTCCTTAGCGATCTTCTTGCTGCTGGCACCCTGGTTCAGGTAGCCATCAAAGCGCCGCAGGGGGTCCTGCTGGATGATGCGGCCCACTAGCTGGCCTGGCTCACCTGGGGGGAGAAAGGGCAGGGCAGCTTGACCCTGGCGGCCTCCTCTCCCTGCTCCCCACCCCCAAATGCGCCCTGATCCCAATCTGACTTCTGTTCACACCGCCTCCCACAGAAACCCTCTCCCGCTCTGGGGCGGCAGCCTGGAGGGCAGGGAGCTGCTCCTGGTGGGTCTGATGCACAGAGGCCCTCAGCAACATCTGGTCACGGAGCAGATGGAAACACGAACATATGAAAGGGTGGCCGAGCTCTACGTGGGCAGCCTGCCCAGAGCCAATGCTCCTTGGGCCCCTGGCTCTGCTCAAAGAGCTGCATGTCCCTTGGCACACTCGATCCCTAGGGCAACTCCCAGGAGGTGGTGCCGCCATCAGCCTCGCTGGCACATAAGGGGACTCAGGCACAGAGCTAAGGGGCTGAGCCAGGATGGACTTGGGGACTGATGAGTCCACACTGGACTTTAACCACCTTGAGGGCCACACAACAGTGAATCAATGTACTGAGGGGTAGAGGGGATGAGGAATAGAAGGATGGGAGGACAAAAAAATAAATGACGTGTGGCCCTAAGAGAAGAGCTGAGTGATGGCTACTGGTCAGAAAAGGGCTCCCCGCTACCCAGCCCAGCACCATCACCCTCCCAGGTCACCCTCTCCTGTTCTGACTCCACTTCCAACCCTGAGGTAGACCTGGCTGGCAGGGAAGGCAGACGCCATCTGGCCCCCGGATCAGTTCCATAGTGTCCTCGTTGACTCGTACCAGCCGGATGGGGTACACGAAGGACAGGATGCGGCTGTTGAAGCCACAGGCCCCCACCTGCAAAGGCGAAAGCTTGGTCAAGACTGGACAATGCTGGGGGGCTTGATGCCCACACTCCCACAACTGCCCTGCCCCAGACAGCAGGGACTCCACGCTGCACCCCTTCTGCCCTGACCAGACAGTGGGGGGCTCTGAGCACCCACATTCCGTGCTATACCCCGCCCACCATCCACTGCCCCACTGCCCACCTGGCTGTCGAAGTTGCCTAAACTGCAGTTACATTCAGTGGCCCCGTAGAACTCGGCCACCTGGGGGATGTGGAAACGGCTGGAAAAGTCGGTCCAGATGGACTGGCGGAGGCCGTTGCCGAGTGCCATGCGCACCTGGTGCTGGTGCTCCGCATCCCGGGGTGGCTGGTTCAGGAGGTAGCGGCACAGTTCACCGATGTACTGCACGATCTGGGGGCAGACCTGGAGTGAGGCTGGCCCACCACTGCTCTTGCTTCACCTCCCAACCCCATGGGCCCTGGGCATCCATCTCCCCACTGGACAATGGAAAGGTTGCCCCCAGTGAATGACTGGCCTCGGTGGCGAGGCAGATATCCTGAAATGAGGCCGATGGGTGACAAGGGCACGGGGGTGCTCATCCTCTGCCCTTCTCTCTCACCGTGCAGTTGTACTTGATACAGTCATCCCAGAACCGAGAGGCTGAGAACTTCTTCCGTATCACCACCGTCATGCCATGCAGTAGGCACTGCCCCACTCCCACGATGTTTCCTAAAGGTGAAGGGGGTGCAGGGCACAGAGGTCAGGGAGCCGGGGGACCCCTCCTTCCAGAGTCTGCTCCGACCCAGCCCATCTCCTCAAAGGCCAGTCCCCAGGCCCTCTCTCCTGTCCTCTTCCTCCAACTAATCACACCTCTCCCCTTGTGAGACGCCTCCCACAGTTCCCCAGTGCCTCCCCAGTGTGAGATCAAGGGCATGCTCCTTAGGCTGTCCTTGGGGCCTCTGGGGCTGGCCCTAAGCTCCTGCTTCTGTACCTAGAATACTGCCATTTAGCCAGAGGAGAACCAAGCTAGCTCTCTTGGCTTCCACACCTCCCATCTGCCTGACTAGGGAGCACCTCTTCCAGGAAGTCTTCCTGACCATCACTGAGCTCTTCTCTTGAGCTGAGCTTCTGTTCCCTGCCTGTCTCCATACTCACTATGCCATTTTGCGTATTAAAGTCAGGTGAGTTCCCACTTTCCTTCTGCCCTAAATCCACACTGTACTTTAAGCACCTTGAGGGCCAGAACCCTAATTATTCCACCTCTGTGCTTCCCTTCCCAAGCTGCAAGGCTGTGTACACCTGTGGAAAGGAAATGCCAGGCCAGACGAGCCAGGGCACCATGCAGGACACGGCCACACAGTGAAACTGGTGTGACCGACTTGGTTCAGAGGTCTAATCAATAGCCACATGTGAATGTGAACCCAGATCTGACTCCAAAGCTCATATGCTCCCATCCACAAGATGCCTCCTGCCAAGACGTGTGGGGTTCCTGAAGCCCTGGAGCGCGGGAGGCAGAGGAGGCGGGCCCTGTGTTACCTGCCGAGTGGTAGAGGGGCAGGCAGTCATAGACGATGTCGTCAGGCCGCATCCGGAATCCGTAGTACACCAGGGCAGCCATGCGGTAATACCTGGGAGGACACAGACAGGGCGCGCTTCGCAGGCCCCTGCGAAGGCAGGAGGGAGGGCTCCCGGGCTCAGCCCCCAGCACTTGCCCCTTACCTGCTGTGCACCACGATGGCGGCTTTGGGCAGCCCCGTGGTGCCTGACGTGTAGATGTAGAAGAGCTTATCTAGAGAAAAGAGACATGTAAGTGGCTGTGGGGAGAGACTGCACAGGGTTGGGGGGACGCTGGCTGCTGGGAGCAGTGTTCACAGAGCTTCTGCACCACAGATCACATCTTTACCCTACCCTGTGGCCCAGATCAGGGGCCGTCACGTTCGTTTTGGCAGAGGCTCAGCCACCACCTCCCAGGAACGCCCTGAGCTGACATGTGTCAATCACCTCACACCCTCTGGATGCCTGCTGATGCCAGCCCTGGGCTGGGCACGAGGACACCAGGCTGCCCCAGGCAGGGACCCTGCCCTCGAGTTGCTTACAAAGGGACTGGGGAGACAAAATTCACACAGGACAGTGAGAAAATGACTACCATGCCAACAAAGACCGGTTCCTGAGCACTTCCTGTCACACCGCAGCTTTCCAGTCTACCTTTTTCAAACCACAAAGCAGCTCCATACAATCAATTCTGTTAGTAGCCCCACTGCTATGGCTGTGGGAACCGAGGTTCAGAGAGAGGGCAGCTCAGGGGCTTGGGACACAAGGGAAGCGGTGGGACTGAGGCATGAATTCAGCGCCAGCTGACCCTCAGGACAGTGTGGCAAACTGGGGGCAGGATGGGGTACAGCACAGGCCGCAGGGTCAGAAGGCTGCCTGGAGGTGGGGATGGGGAGGCAAGGCAGCCTAGTGCCAGGGAGGATTCCAGGCTGACCGGGGCCGGCACCAAAGAGGTGCTGGGTGAATATTTGGAAGTTCTAGCCCCTGGCCCAACTCCAGCCAAAATTCAGACCCAGTGGTTTGCTGGGCTACACACGAGCCTGCTGCACCTGACAGGTGGCAGTGAAGGCTTGTTCAACAAGTCAAAGGATCAGGTTTGGTGAGCTCCTAAGTGCCTGGCACTTTGCCTGGCATCTGTACACATATTGGCTCTTTAGCCCTCAGAGTGACCCCACGGTCACTGTCCTTATGTTCCCAGATGGAAAAAGGAGGGGACAAGAGTCATTCAGGTCACATGGCAAGTTTATAGAAGAACCCAGGCCTCTGTCCTGGGCCCATCTGAGAACCCCTCTGTGGGGTGGGGGGGCCCACCTGTGAAGCCCTTGTTAGGGCGACTGGGCAGGTGCTTGGGGGACTCTTCCAGCAGGGGGTCTAGGTGCTCCGGGCCGGCAGGCACTGTGCTGGGCTCCCAGGGTCCGGAGCAGAAGAGGCTGAGCGAGGGGTGCAGGCTGCCTTGGATTTCGAAGATGGCTGCAGGAGAGACAGGGCCGATCAGCAGGCAGGCTGAGAACCTCGTATCCCCAGGACCTCATGTCAGGGCTCGCGTGTTGTCAGGGGAGACTGGCTGTGTGAAGGGGGGAGGATGGGTGAAGCACCTGGGTCCTCATTATAAGATGCTGACAGGAACAAGAGCTCCCGAGCTGCTGGCGAACTACCCAGCAGGCTTCTTACGTGCGTGCCCCTGCTCAGGAGGTAGGCACCAAGAGTAGCCCCTGGATGAGACGACGAGGCTCCAAGAATGGTAGGGCCTGCTCACAGCCGGAATGTGCTGCGGCTGGGACTCCAAGCCAGCTACCGCACACCAAGGTCTGCGCCCTTACATACTGTACCAAGCTCGTCCGTAAGGGTGAGTTAGAAAAGAGGTGCGGAGGGCCAGAGGTCAGCAGCCTCCAGCCCCTTCAGAAAGTGGGAACCTTCCCTCAGACTCCCCTGTGTACTGCGCAGTCTAGGTGCTCACCTGTGCTGGGCACAGGCCAGTTCTGGCCCCCACTTCTGCCTCCCTCTAGATTTGTCCCACCCTCCCCTCTCTCCCTGAGGCATCCTTCCTCTCCCCTTCTCCACACGGTCCATAACCTTTCCTGCCATCATCCCACACCACAGCAGTCAAGCCCAGGACGACATCCTGCTTCAGGGTGACCCTAAGTGAGCTCCTCACACCACTCAGAACGTCTGTCTCCTCTCTGTAAAGCCAAGACAGGCCATCCCTACTTCACCAGGCATTGTGAAGATGAGAGCTGCCTTTGTAAAGCACCAAGCCCGGTACTCTCTCTCTGTCAGTGCCCAAAGTGTCAGCGAAGAAAAGGTAAGCCCTGCAGGAGACCAGAGAATACATTTTTGTTCTCATTTTATAGATGAGGCAAATGAGGCCTAATTAGTCACCAGGAATGGTTACCGTTGCACCCATGGGCTCACTCAGCACCAGCCACTTTGTGAGCACTTCAGGCCAAGTATCTCCTTGAAAATGCTATGTGGCAGGTACTACAGTGAGGAAACTGAGTCACGGACATTTCCAGTCTCTTACTCAAGATCTCTAGCTTACAAGTGGCAGAGCCCAGGCTATCTGACACCAGGGCTCATAGCCTTCACCTCTAAGCCACGCAGCCTTCCCCAGGCCCCGGGGCGGGGCGGGGGGGGGCATGCTGTGGACTGTGCAAGATCCTGTGGGTCTCCTCACCTGACCCCATACCCCTGTGACTCACCTGGGGCCATCTCACTGCCAAAGATGAGCACTCGGGCCTGGGAGGTGGTCAGGCAGTGGCGCAGGGCATCCCGCCGGAGGTTGGTGTTGATGAGTGCCGCCTCCACGCCCAGCTTGGCCATGCCCAGCCACAGACCCACAAACTCATTGCGGTTCTCCATGAAGAGAGCAGCCACGTCGCCCGAGCCTAGACCCCGAGCCTGCAGGAAGTTGGCCACGCTGCTGGAGTAATCATCCAGCTGGCGGAAGGTCCAATGGGCATCTGTGCCCTCAAAGATCAAGGCTGTCTTGTCGGGGTGGCGCTGTACCGTAGAGGCAAACAAAATGGGCACCGTCCGCTGCTCCCGCAAGTACCGCCGGACCTTTGCCTTCACCTTCAGAAGTACCATGCCGCCACTAGGTGAGAGCAAGCACGGGAGCCATGACTGCTGGGATTGGGAGTGAGGGTCCCAATACCCCAGCCCAGGTTGCTGTCCCACAAGCCTGAGGCTCCTGAGCCCAATCCCTTGCAACACTCCCCTTTCCCAGCACCTGTGTGCCAGGTGCCATTATAGATACCAGACCACCGATGCCGCACAGTAACACCAGGCACCCGAGCGACCCTCCCCCGCCCCCGCGCAGAGGAGGATAGGAGGCTCTGCTCTGAGTCTGCTGCTCAGTCACAGCCTTCCCGTACTCCAGGGTTCAAGTCAAAGTCCTGACTCATCTGGGACCTCCCACAGCCCTGTAGTGCACCTCTGCAGACTGCTGCCACAGTAAATAAAGGGTAAGTTTGAGATTTGTCAGTTTCCTTCCCTATGAGCCTGCCAAGGGTAAGGCTCCATCCTGATCACCGCCTTGTCCCCTGTGCCCTACTCAGTACCCAGCCTAGAGCTTCACAAAATGTAGACTCGCTTGGCAAAAACTATGGAAAGAGTCCAGATGTCCATCGACAGAGAATGGATAAAGAAGATGTGGGAGAGGGCGCCTGGGTGGCTCAGTGGGTTGAGCCTCTGCCTTTGGCTCAGGTCATGATCTCAGGGTCCTGGGATCAAGGCCCACATCAGGCTCTCCACTCGGCGGGGAGCCTGCTTCCTCCTGTCTCTCTGCCTACTTGTGATCTCTCTGTCATATAAATAAATAAAATCATGGGGTGCCTGGGTGGCTCAGTTGGTTAAGCCTCTGCCTTCGGCTCAGGTCATGATCCCGGAGACCCGGGATCGAGTCCCACATCAGGCTCCCTGCTCGGCGAGAAGCCTGCTTCTCCCTCTCTCGCTCCCCCTGCTTGTGTTCCCTCTCTCGCTGTGTTTCTCTCTGTCAAATAAATAAATAAAATATTTTAAATAAATAAATAAATAAATAAATAAAATCTTAAAAAAAGAAAAGAAGAAGAAGGTGTGGTAGGGCGCCTAGGTGGCTCAGTTGTTAAGCCTTTGGCTCAGGTCATGATCCTGGAGTCTCAGGATCGAGCCCCACATCGGTGGCTCAGTTGTTAAGCCTTTGGCTCAGGTCATGATCCTGGAGTCTCAGGATCGAGCCCCACATCGGGCTTCCTACTCATTGGGAGCCCTGCTTCTCCCTCTCTCACTTCCCCTGCTGTGTTTCCTCTTGAGCTGTGTTTCTGTCAAATAAATAAATAAAATCTTAAAAAAAAAAAAAGAAGATGTGGGGGAGATATACACGATGGAATATTATGCAGCCATCAAAAGGAAATCTTGCCATTTGCAAAGACATGAAGGGAACTAGAAGGTATTATGCTAATCAAAATAAGTCAATCAGAGAAAGATAATTATCGTATGACCTCACTGATATGTAGAATTTAAGAAACAAGGCAGAGGATCATAGGGGAAGAGAGGAAAAAAATGAAACAAGATGAAACCAGAGAGGGAAACAAGCTGTAAGAGACTCTTGATTTTAGGAAACAAACTGAGGGTTGCTGGAGGGGAGGAAGGTGGAGGGATGGGGTGGCTGGGTGAGGGACGTTGGGAGGGTACGGGTTGTAATGAGCAGTGGGTATTATATAAGACTGATGAATCACAGACCTGTACTACTGAATCAAATTATACATTATATGTTAATTAATTGAACTTAAGTTGAAAAGCTAATAAACATGGGCGCCTGGGTGGCTCACTGGGTTAAAGCCTCTGCCTTCGGCTCAGGTCATGATCCCAGGGCCCTGGGATCGAGGCCCGCATTGGGCTCTCTGCTAAGCACTTGGTAGGGCACCTGGGTGGCTCAGTTGGTTAAGCAACTGCCTTTGGCTCAGGTCATGATCCAGGAAACCCGGGATTGAGTACCACATCGGGCTCCCTGCTTGGCAGGAAGCCTGCTTCTCCCTCTCTCATTCCCGCTGCTTGTGTTCCCTCTCCGGCTACGTTTCTCTCTGTCAAATAAATAAAAATCTTTTAAATAAATAAATAATAAAAAATTAAAAAATCACTTGGCAATATCCCCCCTTCCTGCCCTGCCCCTGCCACCTCTGACCTTTGAATGCTTCTAGTTCCCTGCCTTCCATGCCTATTCAGATGCTGTGCCCTCCGGCTGGAATCCCCTGCTCCCGTCACCTGGAGATGCCTCTCAACTACAGCTTTTTGTCTTCCAGGCCTTCTCTGATTCCCCAAGGCCCTGGCCTGAAGCCACCTCTCCCTGCCCGACACTCCCACAGCTCTCTGCTACCACCCTTCCTGCCGTGACTACTCAGTACTTCCTTTTACAATCAACTCAGATGACAGGTGCTCAGTTGCCTGTTCTGAGCATGGGCCACTGTGCCGAGCACTAGGACACCACTGAGCAAGGCTTCTAGGGTCTCTCCTTCTTATCTCTCTGACCAGTCTGAGCTGGACCCAAGCCTAGGTCAACCTTCTTCCTCCCCATGTCCCAGAGCCAGCCTAACGCCAGCACAGAGCCGGTAGCAGCAGGTGTTTCTGGTATGAGAGCCCTGTAGACAGCAGCTGACTTTATTTGGGGAGCAGGTTTCCCCAGACATGTGATCTGGGGCCCTGCTCTGAACTCTGTGCCCTCTTAGACTTATGGACAGGGAACTTCACACAGGGTTCCTCTTCATTTTCTTACAAGCTACTGCTTAGCCTTAGGAACCTTTGCAGATTTCTTTTTTTTGTTTGTTTGTTTTTTTAAAGATTTTATTTATTTGACAGAGAGAAACACAGCCAGAGAAGGAACACAAGCAGCAGGAGTGAGAGAGGGAGAAGCAGGCTTCCCACCGAGCAGGGAGTCCGATGCGGGGCTTGATCCCAGGTCTCCGGGATCATGACCTGAGCCGAAGGCAGAGGCTTAACCACTGAGCCACCCAGGCGCCCCTGCAGATGTCTTCTTGACACACCTGGTGTGCAGTCTATGTTCTGGGTCCCTAAGTCTGCCCTAGGCTAATGGCACCAAGTTAGGGAGATCTCCTAGGAGAAGACTGTCACCTTGGAGATGGAACTACCAGGTAGTACTGCCAGGGGAAGGGGATAAAACAGAGGCTGCTCTCCTGGAGCCCGGGAGCCCTGTGCCCGTAGAGACCTGGTCTGTAGAGATTTCGGGAATTAGGAACCCACTGTGTCACAGGAGAGTCCAGGGTTGAATGGACTGGACCAGATACTCACAAGATATCACGCCTTACGGTCTTGACAAAGATTCGGACAAAGCGCCAACCTCCGGACCCCAGGTAGAGGAACAGCAGGGAGAACCCCACTTGGGTCCAAGGCAGTTTCAGCACCAGCTTGGAGAACAGCAGCACCCCCAGCAGAGATGCCCCGAGCAGCATTGTGGCCTGTGGGCACAGAGAAGTCAGGGGAGCCCAATGTCTATGTCCTCAGCCACTATGATTCTAAGGGTCAATCTGTGGTGAGGCTTAGTCATACAAGTAGGTAACTGAGGATGGGGGTCCCTTTCCAGGGTTGTCTTGCAAGGACAGGTGAGAGGCATGAGACTTGAGGTGAGGAGTTCCATGGCTAAGAGGCAGAGGCTGAGTTCTATCCCCTTAGTCCCATCTCCTCCCACAACTCTCCCCATGACCTTGGGTAAGTTAGTTCCCTTCCTACTTTAGGCCTTAGCCTCCCCCTCTACGATATGGGTGTAGTGAGAATTGCTCTTGGAAGCCCTTCAAGCCACAACAGAACAGTCCACTCTCCTAACATCCAGGATCTCTAACCAAAATGGCTTGGAGGGTGATATTAACTTAAGTGTCTCTGGATTGATTCCTCATCCAAAGAACCTCCTTGGGTCTTTGGATGACCAGGCCAAGCCCCAATACCCAAAGGGTCAGCTTCCTGGGAAGGGGCCAGACTCCCACCCAGCTCACAAACTCGGACAGTGTCATGTCTCTACTGGCCCACAGAGGGCGACAGAGCAAACGGGTTAGAGCCTGGAGGTGCCAGAGAGGTGACTGCCTAGAAGGAAAAGGTGTTTGAGAGAGCACTGGAGGGCCCTGAAGTCACTCCCTACAAACACACTCGGCAAGCCACTCAGTTGACTCTTTGGGGATTGGGCTAAAGAGGAAGGGGAACGGCTGACTGGACTGAGATTAGAACTCCTAGTCTATTCCTGGCGCTTTAGGGACTTGCTCAAGAGGCAGCAGATGGGGCTGTTTTCTTTCAGGGTTCTCCTATTCCTGGGGAGGAGGTGAAGGTCATGGCTGTGATGTAGCCCGACAGTCCTCAAGTCAGGATGAAGGCATAGTCTGGACCACAGGGACCCCTTACAGATCACCACCCCGCTTCTCCACACGAAAAGCAAAAGCCGGGAGGAGGACCAAACCAGCGCTCCCGTATCAAATGCCAACGTCTCTAAGGTCCTCAGACCTCTGGGCTTCCAGAGCCGGCCAGGGCAGAGAACAGGAACCCGTCCCGGAAGGCTGGGGGATGGGACGAGAAGGGAAGGGGATGCCGACATCCCCTGAGTCCCCGTCTCGTGTCCCTGCGAACCGCCCTCGCCCCCAAGCAGCCAGGAGAGCAGAGCGCCCGGCAAGGAGACAGAACAGCAGGGCGCCCCTCTCACCCCAGCCGGTCCCAACACCTTCCCCGACTCAGCCGGGCACATTCCCCACCCGGGACCCACTGGCTTGGCCTATGCTCACCTGGAGTCGGCCCCGCCGCGCGGCGCCCGGTCCAGATGCGGCCTGGCTGCGGCAGCGTAGCGGGGAGCGCGGGGGGCATGAGCCACCCCTGGGCGCGCAGAGCCGGGTCTCAGCGGAGATCCACCGGCTCCGCGCCCTGCATGGCCCGGCCGCCCGGCCCGCCCCGCCCGCAGCCCGGCTCCGCCCGTCCGCGGCGCTCCTCCCCCGCCCGCCTCCTGCAACCCAAACCTGCTGCGCCGGCCCGCAGCACCGCCTCCCGCGCCTTCCCCGCGGCGCGTGAGCCGCAGAGACCTCGGCGCCGCGCAGCCCCAACGCGCCCGACGCCGCCCGGCCCAGCCCGCCCTGCGCGCGCGACGGCCCCGGGCGGCGCCCCGCGCAGTACCGTGGGAGTTGTAGTTCGCGCGGCGCAGCCACGCCCCGCCGCGGAGATCCCCGGGAGGGAACGAGACCCGCGGGCTGGGTCTGGGCCGGGAGCCGACAAGCCCCTGAGGTTGGCATGTGGTGGGGAGCATCCCAGCCCGCAGGGATCCGGACTCTGCAAGCAGAGATGGGCTGGGTTCCACAAAAGCCAACGCTACACCAAAAGAACGCTGAAAGGGCGATGTAGGCAGAGAGGTGAGCTGAGAGAGGCTTGCATAGCTGGCTCTGTGGCGTAATGGATTGGACTTCTAGCCAATCTTAGTGTGGTGATGCAAAGGTTGTGGGTTCGAGTCCCACTAGAGTCAAATTTTGATAGCTCCTCCCTCACTTCCCTATGGACATTTTACGGCCTCTAGTACCTTCACCTGGTTCAGAAGATCTGCAGACTTGAAGGAGGCACTTCTGCCTCTGGAACAGCAATAAGCGTAACGTCAGGATTATTGCCTAGGCATTCTTTCCCATCCATGGTATCTTGCAAGCAGTCTGGTACACCTGGTGGTACAAAGGGCACGGATCTGAAGACCTGTACCTAACTGGCCTCTAATCGCTCTGGACCTTGCAGCAAATCAACCAGCTTCCAGGCCTAGGACCCGATTTGTCAAGCCACCTCCCAAGCCCGGGGTTATTGGGCAACTTCCCAGTCCTGTGTGGCTCTGGGCCTCTGAAAACTTGGCCCCTTGATAAACGTGTTGGGCAGGCACAATTGCCACTTGTCCCTTTATTTTATTTTTTTAAAGGTTTTATTTATTTATTTACTTATTTGAGAGATAGAGTAGGGGAGCAGGGGAGGAGCCCAGGGAGAGGGGCAAGCCAACACTCTATGCTGAGCCTGGAGCCCATGGGCTCATGACCCGATCGGAAATCCAGTCTGTTGCTCAACTGACTGGGCCCCCCAGGTGCCGCACCACTTATCCTTAAATACATCCCTAATTCCTTAAACGGAAGAAGTCTGTAAAGGGGGGAGAGGCAGTTTTCAGGGTCTAGTTGTAGGGATTAAAAATGAAATTTTGGACTTATCCTTTCAGAGTCTGGAGCGCATCTGTTTGGGGAACCCAGGTAAATTAAAGCTCCACCTCCACGATCGCTATTACATTCAAGAGGCAGCGTGGTGCAGTGGTGATGGGCTTCTCCGTTGGTGTCCAACAGATACACGACAGCTTCTCAGCTGAAAGCTCAAAGGCTCTATTCCTTACAAATAAAAATGAGGACATACTGCTAGTGCTCAAACCTTACAGAGTCCAAGTTAGCATTTGACATATTTTATTATTGTAGTTTACAAGCTTATTGACCACAAAGCACATTCAACATGTAGACATGAAGATTATCTCTGATTATGTCCACAGGGTTTAGCTTGATAAATGTTTGATGAATGAATGCCAGGGAGAGTGAGTTGGAGGCTCTGACTTGATCCAGGCCAGAATTCATGGATATAAACATGATCATTTTCACATTGTTTGTTGAGATCATATATAACGTGGGCAAAGGAGATGGAAAATGGTGCTGGTTACCAGCCCTGCTGCCCTCCTTCATGCACCCTGGCACCCTGAACACAATGGTGAAGCCTAAGCAATACTCCACCCAGATCCTGGGCCTGGCCTGAGGGGCAGGTGTGAGGGGACAAAGAGGTAAGAAAATAGTCTCTTCCAATTGCTTACAACTTAGATGGACACATAGTGATGCGAGTAGAGATTAGATCCCTAAATAGCCCCTCAGCAGTGCTCACCATACTTCTGTCAACACCCACCACAAATTATTATGACTTGTCTTTGCTTTCCAGTCAGGTACATCTGGGTTGCACTCCTAGGCCCACCTGAGCACTGGGCAAATCACCTCTCCTCACGGAGCCGTGCTGCCCTCATTTTTTTTTTTTTTTAAGATTTTATTTATTTAGGGGCGCCTGGGTGGCTCAGTTGGTTAAGTGACTGCCTTCGGCTCAGGTCATGATCCCGGAGATCCGGGATCGAGTCCCACATTGGGCTCCGTGCTCGGCAGGAAGCCTGCTTCTCCCTCTCTCACTCCCCCTGCTTGTGTTCCCTCTCTAGCTGTGTTTCTCTCTGTCAAATAAATAAATAAAATCTTAAAAAAAAAAGATTTTATTTATTTGACAAAGAGAGACAGCGAGAGAGGGAACACAAGCAGAGGGAGTGGCAGAGGGAGAAGTAGGCTTCCCATTGAGCAGGAAGCCTGATTTGGGGCTTGATCCCAACACCCTGGGATTGTGACCCTAGCCAAAAGCAGACACCTAATACCTGAGCCACCGAGGCACGCCACTTTTTAGATTTTATTTTTAAGCAATCTCTACACCTGGAGTGGGGTTTGAACTCACAATCCCAAGATCAAGAGTCCCATGCTCTACAGACTGAGCCTGCCAGGTGCCCCCTCAGTGTCCTTGTTATAGAATGGGAATATGGTCATCATGGTTCCGGCCTCCTAGGGCTGGGTATGAACTCAAAAAGATGATAGCGCGTCAAGCCTAAGGCACAGGGTGGGCACATTGAAAGTCCTCTTAACTCCCAAGTGGGCGGGGTACTCAGGGTTTGGCCAACACTCAGAAAGTATTTTTTTTAGGTTTTTTTTTTTTTTTAAGATTTTGTTTACTCATTTGACAGACACAGTGAGAGAGGGAACACAGAGGGAGCAGGAGGGAGAAGCAGGCTTCCCTCTGAGTAGGGAGCCTGATGCGGAGTTCGATCCCAGGTGCCCCTCGGAAGATAGTCGTGAAATAACTGGAGACTAGTGGGCTTGTGCAGCAGGATAACTGGACAGGGGAGGCCGTGTGGTGAGAAACGTGACTGGAAAGGTCTTGTGTGCCAGGCAGCAAGGAGCCACTGAGTTTCCTAAAGGCAGGAGCTGGGTGCCATTGTTTGTGGGACAGGCTGAGCTTAGGCTGACCTCAGTGTGGGCTCCTTTCCACTGACATGACCTCCATCTGCCCTGCACTGGAGAATTTACATCAGCACTCAGACCTGCAGACCTTCCAGATCAGAGAGTGACATCTGGTCTCACTGGAAGGCGCTCAAGCTCCACAGGGGACCGAAGTGCTTTGGCTTCTGGCACACAGTGGGTGCTTATCCTGCAGATACATGGTCACACTTGGCATTAGGACCTCTGAACTACAGAAGTCCTCCCACTCTGGGTGTGTGAAAACAAGTACCTCTGGCTTCGCTGTCTCCGCAGTGACTTCAGAGGACTCGAAGGACCTTCCTGGCCATTGACAGCTTCCATTTCCTAACACATGCTATGTGCTAAATCACTACCCACGCATAATGGCCCTGCTTTGGGATAAGTATATACTCTGCACATTTCATGCGGGGAGCCAGAGGCTCCAAGAGGTGACAGGACTACTGCAAGGGTGCAGTGCTGGGCAGGGGCAGGGCCAGGTCTGTCTGTCATCAGAGCCTGTGCCCCCAAACATTGCTCTGAGGCCAGCTACAAATGGCTTTTATCAGGCAGAGGGAAAGGGAGCTTTCCCTGAGCTACCAGGAGAGGACTCAAGACCCATGGGTCCCAGGACAAGCTCCACCACAGCCCAGCTGTGTGACTTGAGGTCGCAGCCCAAAACCAGAGAACCACGGTCTTCACCGTGAAGTCAGGTTCCTGTGGGGTTCCCTACTCCAGGCTCAGTGTCCACTCTCAACTAATGAAGCAGCAAGCCCCTACTAGCTAGCCAAGCACTATATCCAGCAGTGAGGGGAAAGAACCAGGTTCCCTGCCCTCCTGGGGCTGACACAGAACTCAGAAATAAATGAACAAGTAAGATCGTTTCAGAGTGGTAAGTGCCTGAAAGAAAATAAAGTGATATGGTGTGGTGCAGTACGGGGGAGGGCACTTCTTCAAGTGGGTGGTCAGGGAAGGGCTCTCCAAGGTGCCATTTAAGCACAAATGTGAATGACAGGGAGTTGATCATGTGAGGACCTGGAGACAGAATGCTATTCCCAAAGACAGGAAGAAGGCCAACATAGTTTCCGGAGGTGAAGAATGGAAGTCTCTAGGTAGAAGCTGGCAAAGACTTATGGGCTGTGGTAAGAACTAAGGAAGTGGTGGCTATTGCCAGTAGTTTTTTCCAATCATGAGTTGGTGGCAAAAATGCCACTTTAAGGGGCGCCTGGGTCATGATCCTGGAGTCCTGGGATTGAGCCCTACATCCAGCTCCCTGCTCGGCGGGAAGCCTGCTTCTCCCTCTCTCACTCCCCCTGCTTGTGCACCCTCTCTGGCTGTGTTTCTCTCTGTCAAATAAATAAATAAAATCTTTTTCTTTAAAGACTTTACCTATTTATTTGACAGAGAGAGATCACAAGTAGGCAGAGAGGCAGGCAGAGAGAGAGGAGGAAGCAGGCTCCCTGCCGAGCACAGAGCCCGATGCAGGCCTTCATCCCAGGACTTGATCCCAGGACGCTGAGATCATGACCTGAGCTGAAGGCAGAGGTTTAACCCTCTGAGCCATCCAGGCGCCCTAAATAAATAAAATCTTTTTTTAAAAAATGCCACTTTAAGATCTGGAGACCAGACTCCATTCCCAGCTAACCACGATGCCCAGGGCCCATCTTGCCAGTGCTGTAAAGGCCCAGGGTTATTCAGGCACCAAGTGGCTGGACCAGGTGAAC
>PITA01025592.1:0-24055 GCA_004023965.1 Spilogale gracilis
AAAAATGACACCTGACTTCTTGGCACACAGGTGTTACAGTGAACACTCTCATACCTAATGGAGATGAAAATCAGCACAATCACTATGGAAATCTATGGCGTTCTGCACTAAAGCATACTCTACAAACCACCAAGAAACAGACATAAGAATGTTTTAAACAACTAAATTGTTAAGGGGTAAATCCCTGTATGATAAAATGATCGAGAGAAGCAGAGGAGAAGCAATTACACAAGACCAGAGAGGGGAATCTTTCAGGAGACAAGAGGCAGTGTTTAGGATGGTCCTGCCAACATTCCATTTCTTCCTCTGTATGGATGTTAAATGATTTTTCTCTGTGATCAATCACAAGAGCTATTTTCTATACTTTTTTTAAAGATTTTATTTCTTTATTTGACAAAGAGATCACAAGTAGGCAGAGAGGCAGGCAGAGAGAGAGGAGGAAGCAGGCTCCTTGCTGAGCAGAGAGCTCAATGTGGGGCTCAATCCCAGGACCCTGAGATCATGACCTGAGCCAAAGGCAGAGGCTTTAACCCATTGAGCCACCCAGGCGCCCTATTTTCTATACTTTTGAGTATGTGTCATATTTCACAATTTAAAAAAAAGGTTTTTAAATGAGTGAGCTTGAACTGTTAATCAGATTAAAAGCCCTCAGCAATACTGAATATAGAGACAAAAGTAACATTTAAGTTCATAAAAGTAGAAGAATGGTGCTAAAAATATTAGTGATATAAAAAATTAAAACTATGCTTGATATCCTAATGTTATTTTCTTCAGCATAGTTGTTACTTCCTATCTGAAGCTCCTGTGGTACAAGATGACAGTTCACAATGGGAGAAGAAAAAGCCCACTTTGCTTGAGCTTTTCTATAAAATCAAAGTTGGCCACAACCTCAATTTAATTTTATGAGTCAGAACCATATAAAATACAGTAACGAAGACTTAGATTCAAAAATGTCAAAGCTTTGAGAAGACAAGTTCCATTCCAATTTGGTAAGCATTATAGACCATACCTATAAGGAAGTGCTCAACTGACTGTGGAAATTCCATAACTCAGTAATATCAGATAGAAATGAGTTTAGGAAGTCATCCCATGTTGATGACTGCCTCCAAAGCTAGACCATATCTAATCATTTCAACAGTAACTTCTGGAGACACCACCCAAAAAAGGGTTTTCCAGAACTTTCTAAAATAGTTCATTTCAGAAAGTAACAACCATTATTAAGAGAAAAATATTTCTTAAATATAACTTAATCTCTTCTGATTTGGATTATTTTCATTTTCTACTTATACTATCATCAATGAAAATGGCAAATAATTGGTGTCTCTTTCTGAAGTATTCTTTCAAATAAAAAGGCAAAAACAGGTTAGATTAAGATAAAACTTTCCTGAATGGAAGTTCTATGAGTTAAGATGCCATACCCATGATGCCAGGCCAGGCTAACTCTTCATGGTCATCCCTTTCCTTTCCTGGTGCCAGGTGGTTGAATCGATCCAGATGTTCTAACAGGCCACCTAGCAGAGGGACAGCTCCAGCCTCCTGCATGAGACCAGCATTTTTACTGAGCAGAAGCACTATAGAAACTACTAGTTCTGGAAGGAGAACACCTACATTTTAAAAGAAAAGGAAAAAAAGCATTAAGACTTAAATATAAGTATATATATCCTATTAAACCACTTTGTAAGCTCACTCTATGTATAAATTCTGATAAATCACAAAAAAGGAGTGTTTTTGTCTTTTAGCATATTTCTACAGGATTATCTTATCTTTCATCTTGAAAGAACAGATAAAGGTGTCAAAGTTACAAGAATGCTTTTCAAAAACACTGTGTTTCAATAGAAGTATTAACTAGAGTCTTTCATTAAGAAAACTGTTTCCAGAAAACTCAGTTTACTACCAGAAAAAAAGCACTCAATAATAATGCTCTACTGTCACAGAATTTAAAAAAATATTAAGCAACAAAGGAATTTATTAAGATCCTAAAAGGAGCAACTAATTTCTATGCTGCTGAAATAAAATTACACAATTACTAATGATCTGATTATTGAAAAGTTAATAATGGTGGTATGACTCTAAATCACCAATTATATTTATAAGTGACAAAATTCTTGCACCAGGTTGCTAATAACAGAATTGCCAGCAAGTGAAAAAACAAAAGGAGAAAGGCCAACAGGATTAGAGAATGTATGGGGCAAAGGCATGCAGGTTTATCAGGAAAGGATAAACTTTAAGTCTCATCAATCTCTGAAAATAAATACATGTCTGAAGGGAGGATATAAAAAAGGTACCAGTGAAGTCCCCTTCCACAATGCAGGCCACCTCTGCAAAATGCCGCCAGCTGGTGGAAGCAATGCTGGCTGCCACAGGCAGTATATCACCAATGTGTGTGCACAGAAGGGCTGTGTACTTCTTCAGTAAGGAACCGACACCCATAAGCTCAGGACCTCAAAGAAAGATTTAAAATTTTTCATTTTTACCATTAAAATTTACTTTGTAAATAAACTGTATTGATTCACTATTCCAGCCTCATCTATATACATCTTTTACCTATAATGATTACTTTAAACAGAAGCTATGAACCCTTAATCCCTGGCTCTTTTTATACCACATAATGTAAGAAACAGTGAATTTGGTTGTCAATTTTTATATACTGTACTACATAATATCTAGAAACTTTGGTGTATAAATACTAAAGTCATAATTTATAGAGCTGTAAAGTCTTATATCCAATACATACAAATGTTATCAAATTTCAAGTAATAACACTTGTATATTACTCCCAGTGAACAAAGTTAGGCACTTTTCAATCTCATAAAATCTTTAACATTTCTTCCTAAATGGCTTTTCAGTCCTTGTGACTTTGTCTTTGAGATGGGCACCTCTTTCAGCCTCTAAGTTCACCTATTTCAACCTGAACTTTTCTACCATCTACAAATGCCTAACTCTTTCAGGAACTAAGATATTTTAAACAAAAGCAGCAGATCTTTCCATCTGTGACAGAGAAAGCCACCTTATGGAGAGCCACCGACTACCTTTGAAGCTTATAGAAAGTAGTCTCCTCTGTCAGGCACAGAGCTAAGCACTTACATATCATCCTACTTTAATCCTCACAGGCACCCTCAGATGTTACTGCAATTCCACAAATGAGCAGCCTATAGCCCCCAGGAAACTTGGTCCCATGTCCAGCAGCTAATAAGCCCGTTATAACTGAGACCCAATCTTCCTCCAATGATGATTCACTCCATGCATTAAAATTGACTTGGCCTTCCAATGTGACATACAAATACTGTCACTGCTTGCTTCTCATATTATGTCAGTATTTAACACTCCATAAGAGATACATACTGTAAGTCTGATAAATCTTCCATAAAACTAACCAGAACGTGAAGAATACTATTTTTGATGCCCAAAGAACTTAAATATTAAAACAATGAAAAAGAATACTGATAAGTCTAATACTCATCAAAAAAAAAAAAGTGGATGCAAAATGAAATCTCCTCAAATTGGTATAAGATTTAATAGTATAAGAATTACCCATCTGGGAGTTATAAGTATATATAATAGTATAAGAACTATGTATCTTTTTTGACATGCCTTAAGGCATGTAAAAAGCCAAATTAGAAAGCCAAATACACATAAGACATTTTAATTTTAATCAACTTACTAGAAATATCTGAGGTCTGCCCAATACTTTCTCCTGGATAAAGTTTACTGATAAGTAGGCGCTGAAAGCGCAGCAACAAATCCAATGAAGCGGTTCTTTCACGACTATGTTGCTCAAAGTCCAGACATGATGAAATCCGACGGGCAACATCTTTCAATCTGGCTACTGTCTGAGAAGCAATGTTTCTATGTAGGGGAAAGAAGATTGCAAAATTAAAGAAGTTATGTCTGTTTTAAAAACGGTATTAAGAAACCATGACATAAACTAAAATTAGAAATATAGGTCATAAACCCAGGGGACCTAAAGCTGGCTTCCTTCCGCAAGTATGTATCGTGTGTGTCTGCAATAAATACAACCTCAGTTAAAACTGAAGAGAGAAGCATAGAATTTACAAAAGAAAAAATGATGCCCTTTGTTTTACAAATGTGCTCCTAAGAGCTGTGTGAGCTGTGTGGAATGGTTCAAAATGACAGAAAACTCCTGTACAGACCTTTGAGAAAAAAAGCAACTGTATCATTATTTTTGTTCAAAGCTGCATTTCTCTTTGAGATGTGACACTATTCTTAAAGACACGATTCACTCGTCATTTCTGCATCTGCCTCACAAATCTGCCTTGAGACCTACTCAGGTTAAGTATTTAGGTGAGCAAGGTAGGGGGTACCCAGGACTCTGAAAGTACAGGAAGGAAGACTAAAGTGGGTACAAACAGGCCAGGTCAGGGGAACAGATGCTTGAAGAATATGGCGGCAAGGAAGGGAGCAAAGGCTCCAATTCCAACTGTGGGATCTGACCTGAACCACAAACCATGAGTTAATAGGGTGAAAAAGGAAAAAATTTGAGACAAGAGAAGGAAGGGGAATGGACATGGCAGGTGACAGAGTACCAGGCTGCTGAGACAAGATTTCACAATGTTGAGCCACTAAAACTTCCAAAGGGGAATACATCTTATTTGTGTTTGAGGAAGGTAAGTTTGGTACAAGTGTGAAGGCAGATTAGAAGGGACATGGAACACCAGGTAACACCCTGCCACCTAGAGGCAGTCCCAGCACCAGCTGAACCAGGCTTGGTCCCTGGTACTAAGAAAAGAAGGAAGTGGGTTGGTGGAGGAAAAGAGCCAAAGAAGAGCCCCCTTCTGGGCTGCCGTCCAAGTATCTCCATCATACCAACCCCATCCCAGCCAGCAGGATGAGGACTAGCTAGCCAACATCTGGCACTGAGCAGGTGAATCTGGGATATCTGGTACTCTATCACCTGCTGTGTACAGCTCCCTTCCTTCTCTTGTCTTGACTTGATTTTTGCCCTTTTTCCTTTTTTTTTTTTTTAAACATTTTTTTTAAGATTTTATTTATTTGACAGAGAGAGACACAGCCAGAGAGGGAACACAAGCAGGGGGAGTGAGAGAGGGAGAAGCAGGCTTCCCGCCGAGCAGGGAGCCCGATGTGGGACTCGATCCCAGGACTCCGGGATCATTACCTCAGCCGAAGGCAGTCGTTTAACCAACTGAGCCACCCAGGGGCCCCTGCCCTTGTTCCTTTTTAAGCTGTTCATGGAACCAGAACATTTTACTACTATTCTAACTGTACCATTTCAAGCTCACATTTCTTCCCTTTTTTTCCCTATTAACTGATGGTTTGTGGCTCAAGTCAGATCCCACAGTAGAAAAAACAAGGCTAGAATCCAGGTTTTATCCTATACAAGAAGGAGCAAAAGACATTATAAAACATAATAAAAATTATAACTTATACCTCAGTTAAAAAAATTAAGAACCATAATCATAATGTGTAATTCTGACAGAGTTTGCAAATTAAAAAAAAAATCTTCATGGCTCTTGATTTTCAAATATAAATGTTTTTCTATAGTACTCTGCCAGCAGAAGACTAAAGAGTTACTCTGAAATCTGTTTCATGGCTTATTCTTGGCAAGCTGTAATTTCTTCAACCTGCTTTCCAAGGAATAAAGTACATAAAATGACTCTATAATCTCTTCCATCTTTAGACTGTTTTTCAACAACTGCATCAACTAAGTCAACACACTGACCTAAATTCAGTCAAACTTAAGCTAAGAAAATAAAATGTCAAAGTCTCCCTCTACAGTGGGAGACGCACATTACCCACACCTAAGAAAGAAAAGAGCCTGGATTATCGGCACTCTGTTAGTAAGAAACATGTTGATGCATCTTCCTTTCTCTATTTTCCAAAACCTTTTCTAAAGTGTTGTTTAATTCCATTTTCAGTTTTTTTTCTGTATTTTTTAAGCAGGTATTTTTATTATAAAACTGCTAGGGAGCCAACTCCTCCCTCCATGCCAAAGGTTCATAAGACAAACTACAAAGATGGTC
The DNA here is from genome assembly GCA_004023965.1 of Spilogale gracilis. NCBI lineage: Eukaryota > Metazoa > Chordata > Mammalia > Carnivora > Mephitidae > Spilogale > Spilogale gracilis. The sequence continues at coordinate 6,000 of PITA01025592.1, forward strand.
TATTCCTGATTAAAACTCTTCAAAGTATAGGGAAAGTGAACATTACTCAACCCAAAAAAACTCTATCTACGAAAAACCCACAGCAAATATCATTTTCAACAGGGAAAAACTGACAGCCTTCCCTCTGAGATCAGGAACACGACAAGGATGCCCACTCTGCCCGTCATTCAACATAGTACTAGAAGTCCTAGCAACAACAAGTAGAAAACAAAAAGAAATAAAAGGTATCCAGCTTGGCAAAGAGGAAGTCAAACTCTCGCTCTTTGCAGATGGCTAATACTATATGTGGAAAGCCCAAAAGACTCTACCCCCAAACTACTAGTACTCATAAAACATCAGTAATGTGGCAGGATACAAAATCAATATACAGAAATCAGCTGCATTCTTATACACTAACAAGGAAAATATAGAAAAGGAAATCAGAGAATCGATTCCATTTACTTCAGCACCAAAACCCATAAAATACCTAGGAATAAACTAACCAAATAAGTTAAGGATCTGTGCTCAAGGAACTACAGAACACTCATGAAAGAAATTGAAGAAGACACCAAAAGATGAAAGAGCATTTCACGCTCATGGGTCCGAAGAATACACATTGCTAAAATGTCTATACTGCCCAGAGCAATGTATACTTTCAATGCCATTCCGATCAAAATTCCACCAACATTTTTCAAAGTGATGGAACAAGCAGCCTAAAATTTATATGGAACCAAACAGGACCCCGAATTGCTAAGGAAATGTTGAAAAACAAAAGCAAAGCTAGGGGCATCACGTTGCCTGATTCCAAGCTTTATTACAAAGCTGTGATCACCAAGACAGCATGGTACTGGCATAAAAACAGACACATAGACCAATGGAACAGAGTAGAGGGTCCAGATATGGACCTACAACTCTATGGTCAAATAATCTTCAACAAAAATGGAAAAAATATCCAGTGGAAAAAAAGACAGTCTCTTCAATAAATGGTGCTGGGAAAATTGGACACCAGTGTATGGAAGAATGAAACTCGACCATTCTCTTACACCACACACAAAGATAAACTTGACATGGCTGAAAGACCTCAATGTGAGACAGAAATCTATCAAAATCCTAGAGGAGAACATAGGCAATAACCTCTTCGAGATAGGTCCCAGCAACTTTTTTCAAGACAAGTCTCCAAAGGCAAAGAAAACAAAAGTGAAAATAAACTTTTGGGACTTCATCAAAACAAAAAGCTTCTGCACAGCAAAGGAAATAGTCAACAAAATAAAGAGGCAACTCAAGGAATGGGAGAAGATTTTTTCAAATGACACTACAGACAAAAGGCTGATATCCAAGATCTATAAAAAACTCTTCAAACTCAACAACCAAACAAAAGATGATCACATCAAAAATTGGGCAGGAGGGGGCGGCTGGGTGGCTCAGTTGGTTACGGGACTGCCTTCGGCTCAGGTCATGGTCCCGGAGACCTGGGATGGAGCCCCACATCAGGATCCCTGCTCGGCGGAAAGCCTGCTTCTCCCTCTCTCACTCCCCTTGCTTGTGTTCCCTCTTTGGCTGTGTTTCTCTCTGTCAAATAAATAAATAAAATCTTAAAAAAAAAAAAAAATGGGCAGGAGACATGAAGAGGCACTTCTCCATACAAGATATACAAATGACTAACAGACACATGAAAAAATGTTCATCATCACTAGCTATCAGGGAAATTCAAATCAAAACCACATTGAGATACCACCTTACACCAGTTAGAATGGCCAAAATTAACAGGACAGGAAACAACAAGTGTTGGAGAGGGTGTGGAGAAGGGGGAACCCTCTTACACTGCTGTTGGGAATGCAAGTTGGTGCAGCTGCTTTGGAAAACAGTGTGGAGATGCCTTAAAAAATTAAAAATTGAGCTACCCTATGACCTTGCAATTGCACTACTGGGTATTTACCCCAAAGATACAGATGTAGAAAAAAGAAGCATCATATATACCCCAATATTCATTGTAGCAATGGCCACAATAACCAAACTGTGAAAAGAGCCAAGGTGCCCTTCAACAGATGAATGGATAAAGAAGATATGGTACATATATACAATGGAATATTACATGTCCATCAGAAAGGATGAATACCCAACTTTTGTAGCAACATGAACTGGACTGGAGAAGATTATGCTGGGTGAAAGAAGCCAAGCAGAGAAAGTCAAATTTCAGTTCCACTTACTTGTGGAACATAAGGAGTAATATGGAGGACAGCAGGACAAGGAAAGGAAATGGGAAGTGGGGTAAATCGGAAATGAAGATAAAACATGAGAGACTTTGGGGGCGCCTGGGTGGCTCAAGTGGTTAGGCAACTACCTTCGGCTCAGGTCATGATCCCGGAGACCCGGAATCGAGCCCCACATCAGGCTCCCTGCTCAGCAGGAAGCCTGCTTCTCCCTCTTTCATTCCCCCTGCTTGTGTTCCCTCTCTGGCTGTGTTTCTCTCTGTCAAATAAATAAAATCTTTAATAGAAAAAAAAAAAAAACCATGAGAGACTTTGGACTCAGAAACAAACTGAAGGTCTTGGAAGGGAGAGGTAGAGGGGTAGGTGAGCCTGGTGGTGGGTACTGAGGGCACAAATTGCATAGAGCACTGGCTGTGAGGCATAACAATGAATCCTGGAAAACTGAAAATATAAAATAATGTAAAAAAAAAATAAAAGGTTCTGTCAGGGGCACCTGGTGGCTTGGTCAGTTAAGCATCCAACTCTTGATTTCAGCTCAGGTACTGATCTCAGGGTCATGAATTCAAGCCCCATGTTGGGTTCCACATTGGGTATGGAGCATAATTTAAAAAATAATTTAAAAAAATAAATTAATAAATAAGTTCTGCCACTCACATTAATAAAGATAAAAAGAAGTAAAAAAGCAGTGTTAATAATGTATTTATCCAATATACTGAAAATCTAAACTCCAAGAGATAGTAGTGAAATATTTTTTATTAGGTTTCTCACAGAAGTCTTTAAAAGCCATTGTGTAATTTATACATTCAGCACATTTCAACTCATATAACTAAATTTTTATTGAAAATATATGATCTGAACTTAGACTCATAAGAAGCACAGCTGAAAAACTAAATTCATATGGCTGAATTATCCCAAACATACTTAAAATTTTTCACACAGCTGAATCAGGTCTAAGTTTTTTAATCTGAATTTTAATAAATAAATAATAATTAATAATTCAATTAAAGTAACTGAATTTTAATTAATAACAAAACAAAAATTCAATGTCTCACTGGACATTGAGAGAAATGTGTTACTGGACACATTTCAAGTGCTAATCAGCCAAATGTGGCAAGTGACCAGCAGCCTGTATAACAACAGGCAGAGGTGGGTGAAACAGACAGGTCTTTCCACACCAAAGGAACAAACAGTCTGAGCAACCTACTATGGGCCGAAGTCAGGGAACCCAGTACTCACTCTCCACCAGAGACACCAGGGGACTGGACACAGCCTCCCCTGCCAAGGGTGAGGCATTCAAGAACTCAAAAAAGTGCTTCTCAAAATACATGCTTTATGCTTTAAAACTTCTGTATAGAACTTTACCTTTTAATTATACAGCATTCAATATCCATTCTCATTTGAGCCTTAATTAACTCTGTAAACACTACTCTGTTATTACTCTCCCATACCAAGGACAGTTTCACTTGCCGATTTTATACAAGCAGTCACAACTGAAATTTTCTAGGGACAAATCCCAAGCTCTTTCTACTACCACCAACTACACTGAGCTAATTCATTTTTAATTTGTTGTACTCAAGATCAGAATGTATGAGATATTGATCAAAGGAGACAGATTAAACACAAAAATATAGGAAAAAACGTTTTTTTAATTAGCCTTTACTACAAGCTATGTAAAGAACTAGCCCTAGGGGTACCTGGGTGGCTCAGTCATTAAGCATCTGTCTTCAGCTCAGGTCATGATCCCAGGGTCCTGGGATCAAGTCTGACATCTGGCTTCCAGAGCAGGAAGCCTGCTTCTGCCTCTCCCACTCATCCTGTTTGTGTTCCCTCTCTCGCTGTGTCTCTGTCAAATAAATAAAATCTTTAAAAAAAAAAAAAAAAGAACTAACTCTAAAACTTCCTCGTAAAAGTTCAATGTGTCCACTAAATTCTGGTGCTTCTGTATGGAAAGCAGGCTGCCCCCAGACCAGCAGTATACCACCACCACTTTCTAGACTTGTATGCAGAGCACCCTGCTCTTTGGACTTAGCTGCCTGAGCCAACACTCCAGGGCTTCACTTTCTCTATGTGGAGAAAAATGAAACAAACCAGGAGCCAAATTTACACAGAAGAGCTTTGTTAAATAGAAGGACAACAGTTTTCCATTGTCTAACAAATACCTTTCAGAAATCACCTTGCTTTTTTTTTTGGTCTTTTTGATTTGAATGATACTGAAACATTGGTTTACATGTTTCACCAAAGAGTATATGATCACTTCAGCCCAAGATTTCTGTTTATATTCTGACTGATTAATTCTTATCTATTCCCAATAGAGCCTTCAGAAATAATACTCACCATTCTATTTATTTGTTTTTATTTTCAAAGTTGTATTAGAAAGTAATACACATAAATCTGTAATATGCACAATGAGGCAATGATATGAGTTTTAAAAGAAATAACTCTACCATGATGATTTTCATTTGCATCTACTGCTTACTAACGAGAGTAAGAATCTTTTTCTGTTTATCTCATATACTCATTTTCTCTTGTACGAAAACCTTTAGAATCTCTAGTTCTATCTCACACACTCCAACTACTCCTCTCATCTATTAGAAGTCTGCTTTTGAAATAGTGTGGAGGTTTCTCAAAGAGTTAAAAATTAGAACTACCTTATGATCCAACAAGCATACCACTGGACATTTATCCAAAGAATATAAAAACATTAATTCAAAGGGATATAGGCACCCCTATGTTTATAGGAGCATTATTTACAAATTATGGAAGCCAAATTATGGAAGCAGCTCAAGTGTCCACCAATGATGAATAAAGATGTAGTGCTGTGTGTATGCAAATATATATATATATACATATACCCACAATACAGATATACATACACACAACACCATATTGATTAAGTAATAAAATCTTGTCATTTGCAATGACAAATGGAGCTAGAGGGTACAATGCAAAGGAAAATAAGTCAGACAGAAAAAGACAAATACCACGTGCTCTCACTCATATGTGGAATTTAAGAAATAAGACAATGAGCAGAAGGGGCGGGGGGGTGAGACAAACCAAGAAACAGACTCTTAATTGAGAACAAACTGATGGTTACCAGAAGGAATGGGGGCGGGGCAGGGAGGATGGGTTAAACAGGTGATGAGCACACAGTAGTTTACAAAACTGTTGAATTACTATATTGTACACCTGAAACTAATATAATACTGTAAGTTAACTAATTCGAATTAAAAACTTTATCAAAAAAAAGAAAAAAAAGAGTCTGCTCTTTACCCCAAAACCTATTCTAGGTAACTTTCTCTAGGTAACTAGAGTATTTCCTCAATACCCAAACACATTTTTGAGACCCTAGTGCTAGATCTATCTTACTATGAAAATCAATAATCCTCCTGTTAAAATATATCTAATACTATTTACCTAAGAAGCTGTTGTATGAGCTGAACCAAAGGCAAACACTGTTTTCCAGAAGATTCATAGATTCCTGTATTAATAAGATCTTTATCCAATGGAGTCCTACTTCTGTGAAAGGTCGAGGCACTAGCTTCTTGTTCATCAATTTCTTTTTCCTTCTGTGCTTCTTTTTTGGCTTCTATATCCTGTAATTCAAAAAACAAAACTGGTTACCATTTATCTTAGTAGCAAGTGTGAAAGCACCCTGTACTGATCCCACAGCCTAAATGTCCCAGCCTTGGTGCATATCTGACAAACCACGTGATGACACTAGTAAATGCCTACTTGTCTGAAATCCCATTACACAGGTTCTCAGTTTCTAAATAGACTACTTGTGCTATAAATCCAATGTGCAGGGACACCTGGGTGGCTCAGTTAGTTAAGCAACTGTCTTCGGCTCAGGTCATGATCCCGGAGTCCTGGGATTGAGCCCCACATCAGGCTCCCTACTCAGTGGGAAGCCTGCTTCTCCCTCTCTCACTCCCCTGCTTGTGTTCCCTCTCTGGCTGTATTTCTCTCTGTCAAATAAATAAATAAAATCTTTTATAAATAAGTAAGTAAATAAATAAATAAATCCTATGTGCGGGCTGCCATTGCTGATGGTCTCCAGGTTCCTTCTGGGAAGTCCCTAAAATCGTTACTCCTGATCTCAAAAATACCCAAAGCAATTGGTCCCATACATGCACAGTCTATCTGTTTTGCAAACATGAAGCAAGAATCCAAGAATGAGAGGATATATTCCCAATGAGACATGTATTCAGAATACAGAAAGAATTCTTACAACTCAACAATTAAAAGATAAATAAGCCAATTTAAAATAAGCAAAGGATCTGAATTGACATATCTTCAAAGAAGATATATAAATGGCTACTAAGCGCGTGAAAAGATGCTCCCCATCATTAGTCACCTGGGAAACTTACTCCTTTTAGGATGGCTGTAATAGAAAAGCTGGACAGTAGCAAACATTGACAAGGATGTGGAAAACTACGGCCCTCATATATTCCTACTGGGAATGTAATATGGCACAGCCACTTAAGAAAAAAATCTGGCCATTCTTCGAAACATTAAACATAGAGTTACCATAAAACTCAACAACTCCATTCCTACACATACAGCTATAAGAAAAAAAATACGTCCACATGAAAATCTATACACAACTGTTCATAACAGCAGTCTCATAATAACTTAAAAGTAGAGACAACTAAATTCCATCAGCTGATGAATGGATAAACAAAAAATATACAATGTAATATTATTTAGCAATTTTAAAAAATGAAGTATAGCATAAATAAACTTTGAAAACATTAGGCTAAGTAAAAAGAAGCCAGACATAAAAAGTCACATATTAATATAAATTGGTTTATATAAAAAGTCCAAAGCCAGAAAATTTTAGAGACAGAAAGTACATTACTAGTTTGTCAGTAGCTAGGAGGATTAGGGAATAGGGGGTAACTGTTAAGAGGCACAGAGTTTCTGGGGTAATGAAAATGTTCTGAAATTAGAACGTGGTGATGATGGTTACACAACTCTGGGAACACAAAAAAGTGAAAAAGAAAAAAGAAGTTATCTTTGCCAGTCAAATGCAACCAATATTCCTGAGAACATACTATGTACCAAGCATTGCTCTAGGGACAAAATTTAATGTGAAAAAGGCAAGAAGTTCTTTCTTTCTGGGTTTTATTTTCTAATGACAAAAGCGAGAACAGTCTTAACCCCAACAGGCCTTCCCAGTTCTGAGGAGTGTGGGGATGAAGACCCAACCTCAGTGGTAGGACTGGAACTGAGCCACCCATCCTTAAGGATAAGAAGGCAATATGAATCAGAAAGGTCAAAAATGTGCATGCTTGGGGTATCTAGATGGCTCAGTTGGTTAAGTGTCTGCCTTCAGCTCAGGTCATGATCCGAGCGAGGGTCCTGGGATCAAATCCCGCATTGGGCTCCCTGCTCAGCAGGGCACCTGCTTCTCTCTCTCCCCCTCAACATGCACCTCCCGCTGTTTGTGCGCTCGCTCTCTCTCTCTCTCCCTCTGTGTCAAATAAATAAATAAAACCTTTTAAAAAAATGTGCATGCTTTTGACCCAGCACAATTTCATTTCCAGAACTTTTCCTAATTATCATTCTTATATCCAATGACTTATAATCTATAAGAATATAATTAATAATGTATAGCAGTAAAAATATCTAGAGCTTAAATTGTCAATAGGTTGTTTTAAAAAAAAACAGAAATAAAAAGGAATTCCCTTTCCACATGACAGACTTCCCCAAAGCAGAACAAATGGACAGAATAAAGTATTTAACACAGAAGACAGGGCACCCTCACAAGTAAAAAAGAAGCAAACTGATATATCATTAAGACTAATTCTAGCACCATAATCAGTATCATTAGTAAACATCTGCATCTTTAAATATCTAGAAGACTATACACCAAAACTATAAATAATAGATATTGCTATATTAACAATCCTAAATGATGAGATTTTTGCTTATGCCTTTTTGTAGCTTCATAACAATTTTAAATTAAATGGCCATTATTTATCTTGCTTAGGCACCTTAATTATTATATAGATCACAATCTATATATCTCTGTAGCCTCCTTACCCCCTGCAACACTTTCCCTCCAACACCCCACAAAGGTTCCCTCCCCCTCTCCAACAGGAAGGGAAGAATAAACATTTACTAACTAAATTAATAGGTTCTAGAGTTCAACGTCACTTATGGTTTGCCTCCTTCTGAATTTTCATCTTATTTTTCCTCCCTTCCCCTACGTTCATTTGTTTCTTAAATTCCACATATCAGTGAATTCATATAGTATTTGTCCCTCTCTGACTGACTCATTTTGCTTAGCATAATAGCCTCTAGTTCCATCCACATCATTGTAAGTGGCCAGGTTTCATCCCTTTTGATGGCTGAATAATATGCCATTATATATATATATATATGGCTATTGTGGACATTTCTTCTATAAACATTGGGGTGCATGTGCCCCTACAAGTCACTATGTTTGTACCTTTGGATGAATACCTAGTAGTGCAATTGCTGAGTTGTAGGGTAGCTCTATTTTTAACTTTTTGAGCAACCACCATACTGTTTTCCACAGTGGCTGTACCAGTTTGCATTCCTACCAATAGTAGTAAGTGAAGATTTTCCACATCTTCACCAATATCTGTTGTTTCCTAAGCTCTTAATTTTAGCCATCCTGACTGATGTGAGGTGGTGTCTCACTGTGGTTTTGATTTGTATTTTACTGATGCTAAGTGATGTTGAGCATTTTCTCATGTGTCTGGTGACCATCTGTACGTCTTCTTGGAGAAATATCCACTGAACGGAGAGGGGCAGAAGGGATAACTGGGTGATGGGCATTAAGGAGGGCACTTACTGTAAAAAGCAATGGGTGTGATATGCAACTGATGAATCATTGAATTCTACATCTGAAACTAATTAAATAAATAATAAATTAAAAATTAAAAATTAATTAATAGGTTCTAAAAATACTGCTTGGGTCATGCCAAGGTTACTGTCTGACCCACATGTGAACTGCCTCTGCCTGTTGACTATCACTGCTCCCATCAGGCAAGCTGTCACATGGAGCTTTGCAGAGAAGAGGAAGAAAAGGAAGAGGGTTGGAGTAAGCAAACCTGCTGCTCACTAATCTTGACACCTCAGCAAATCACTTCTGGGGTACTTATGTTCACATCTATAAAAAACCACTTTTTCCACTCAACTGGGTTGACAAAGTAAAGTACACAGCACAGTACCTGGAAAATATTAGCTACACAAAGAACTGTCATTGTTCCTACCATTATTTATGATTTCTTCTATTTTTTTCAATTCAATCAAAGTATTAGGTATGTTTTCAAAGACAGTTTTTCTTTTTTTATTTAAATTCAATTAATTAACATATAAGGTATTATCATTTTCAGAGGCAAGGATCAGTGATTCATTAGTCTTATATAATACCCTGTGTTCATTACATCCTGTGCCTTCTTTGATGTCTGTCACCCAGGTACCCGATCCCTCCACCCCCACTCACCTCCCCTCCAGCAACCCTCAGTTTATTTCCCATGATTAAGAGTCTCTTAAGGTTTGTCTCCTTCTCTGATTTCATATTGTTTTCTTTTTTCCTCTCTTCCCGTTTTTGTTTCTTAAATTCCATATATGAGTGAGATCGTGATAACTGTCTTTTTTGGATTGACTTATTTTGCTTTTAATATACTTACTTCATCTAATTTCATCAGTGTGAATTTTTAAATAAAAAACTATTACAACTATGAAAGCAACAAAAGAAGCTATGAATGACTATTAAGTACATGCAAATGCAAATTAAAAACCACACTCCCTGACCCGGAATAGCTATATTTATGAAGAATGACATGACTCATGTTGGTGAGGTTAAGAAAGAGCGAGAACTCTCACATAGGCTGGTTCAAATTAAATGGCATAACCACTTTAGGAAACTATAAAAACGCTCTCACCATAAGACCTAGCAAATTATAATTCAAAGTATTTACCCAAGAGAAAAACATGTGTTCCCTAAAGACCCATACACGGCATGATCAAAGCAGCTTTAGGCAATCAGAAAAAAATCTAGTATTTATTAACAGGAGGAGGGACAAACAAATAGTGCTGTAATCATACAATGAAATACTCCTCAACAGCAAAAGCAATGTAGAGGAGTTTGAAAATTATCAAGGCAAAATGAAGCAGACACAAAACAGTACATACTATATGATTCCACATCAATGACACTGAAAACTGGCAAAACTAATTTAATATGAGGGAGGCAGGGGAACCCTAACTTTGAGTGCAAAGAGGCACAATGGCACTTTCTAGGGTGATGGAAATTATTCATAATATGATTAGGGTATCTGCCACATTCATTTAAACAGACAAAAGTGGATATATTTTATCACACTTCATATCTCAAATTTCTTAACTAGTAAGATTAAAAAGCTTTAATTATAGAAAATACTGGGTTGTTACTAAAAGTTTTATGTTTCAGTTTTTCAAGTCTGGCAACAGGCTGCTATTTCTTCCTATGAGTATGGTGTTTCAATCTCACTGATTGCCAGGTAAAAACTGCCTCTGTCAGTTCACATACCCACTCCTAGAAACATACCTGGATTTCTGCAGTAATGGCTGCATTTAAGGCCGACTCTAAGCCTCCATCAGCCATCAAGCTGCCCACCAGGAGATCAATCATGAATCGGCGACCTGGACTTATGTTAACTTCATTGCCTGAAACTAGAAAGGGAAAGCACTTTTGCCAAAGTGAAGTAAGCACCAACGCCTCTTGGCACACTCTTGTGCACCCAGCCCATCCCTACCCTGCTCCTCACCCAAGCCTACCTGCACAGGGCAGGAGAGCAGAGAGTGCCCGGGCCCTCTCCTCGGCGGTGGGCAGAAGCACGGACCACCCGCTCTGCAGCACAGCCTGGGCAGCTGCCTGCACAGTGCTCAGCACGCCGGCACTGCTGGCCAGGGCCACCACGGTCTGTTTCAGGCTGTTGAGGAGGAGGCTGCCCAGACCTAAACCAAGGAATTCTGGGTCAACCTGGTGACTAATGGCAGCATGCAACTGAAAGGAGAAAAACAATTTTAATTTAGAAGCCCTAAAAACAAGTAGATTTCAAAACTTTATTAAAGATTAATACCTCAAACTGCATTTTGTTCAAATAATAAAGGAAAAGTTCTGATATATGAATTTTTTTAACCAGACTAAAAAATTTTACCCATACTAGCTAAAAACTGATGGTAAGGTATTTTTAAAAGGAATTTTTTAAGCCCACTTTAAATACATACATGGAAGATGTCAAGATCAACAGAAAGGTTAAATGGCAACCTCTACCCCACCTCCAACCATCTGTACCAAACAGAGAAAGAGTGAATATAATACAACCAAAAAACTGTTAAAAGATTATACAGCCAAGCTGATAGTACACAAGGAAACTCCTCAAGGGGCAAACCAGGACTCAGAGAGACATACGTAGCAGGAGCTAACAGGTTCTGAGCTCTGAGAGCAGATCAAGACCTTCGGGCATGAGATTCAGACTGCTCATGGCAGCCCACTGAGCCACTGAAGATCACCCATCTATCACCAGCCAGGACTTGAAGGCAATACCACCCACAAAGGCTTTGGGTAGAAAGAGACCCCACAAGAAATCAGAAACCTGGCCTGCCCTGTAAGCAGATGTAAAATCAAATTCATAACAACCAACTAGGTATATATATCACGAGTCAAGAATTGAACGCCAAAACATCTAGAATCTGAGAAACACATGACACTTCAGAGACACAAATACAACACTGCCCTCTAGGGACATCACCAGAGCCAAAGGCAAAGAGATACCATACCCCTAGCAAAACCTCCCCTGAAAGTGATGTTACAGTCAGAAAGGACAAGCCACACGAGGTCACAAGGGAGAATCAAAGACAAAGCTCTTATAAGAGGCAGAATTCATGCCCCTAGAGTAGGCTGCAATACAAATATCGGAATAAATCCATAAAAAGAGCACTGGTGGTGCAGTCAGTTAAGCATCCAGCTCTTGATTTGGGCTCAGGTCCTGATCTTGGGGTATAGGACTGAGCTCCGTGTCAGGCTCTGCACTCAGCATGGAGTCTGCTTGGGAGTCTCTCTGTCGCTCCCACCCTCTCAAATAAATAAATAAAATCTTTAAAAAAAAACATAAAAAGTAAATGTTCTTAGATATCAAAGAAGGCACAAAACCCAGAAGATAAGAATGTAATGAACAAAATGAAAGCCTTGAAAAATACCCAAATATAAATTCTAAAAATGACAAAAACGGCTACAAGAATAAAAACCTCAGGCAGAAGTGTGAAAAGCCTGGCCTCCATGCAATGGATACCTACCTGGGCCACACTCCTAAACTTCTCTGTACATTTTCATCTGTGCAATATACATCAAATATCTCAGATGGGTGGCACAAGGACTTAATGAATTAATATGTGTAATGTTGTGACCATACAAGTATTTATTAAACAGTGGACAACTCAAAAATATGGAACATTCAGCTAACGGATTTGGGAACTAAAAGAGAGCACTGAATGAAAAACCAGAAGGCAGAATGGAAAGACAGAAAGTGAACACTATAAAAGATAATATTTGGGAAGAGAAAAGTTCAGCATGCATAAAGGAATCCTCCAAAGGAAAAGTAGATAAAAAAGAGAGCAATTTCAAAGATGACTAGTGAATGTTTTTCAAAACTTAACAAAAATATGTAATCTTAGATTTAAGAGAATAACCTCAAATTATACAGACAAAAATAAACCCTCACTTAGACATAATATGCTAGAATTATAAATCAAAAAAAAAATCTGAAAGCTACCAAAAAGAAAGGCAAATTAGATAAAAAGTAGCAATTACACCAATATAACAATTCATATCAGCAATAATAAAAATCGGAAGAAAGAACATCTTCAAACTGCTGATAAAATGACAGGTAACCTAAAAAGTTAAGCCCTGTTAAATTATCTTAAGAAGCAGATTGAATAAGCAGAGTTTTCAGACTTTATAACTCATAGACGTTGATAAAGAAACTTACTGCAGGAGGTACCCAGGTGGAAGAGGATATAAGCAACAATGACAAAACATTGGTTAAAAAAAGAGAGACTATATCAAAGTAAGTATGGTCTCTTAAAAAATGATTATAATAATAATCAATTGAAAGAAAATTTCTTTTCATGTCTTAAATCAGAAATGTATCTTACATATCGCAGTTGGGAGCATTTTTCTTCTAGGGGCACATACACATCACAAATCAGTGTGTCTTAGATCCAGTATAACAATAGATTACCTGACAATTTAAACACAGAAGATGGAAGGGGGAGTATAGGTTTACTACATCCTATAACCCCTATGTTTTCAGGAAGAGAAGTACTGGTTAACTTAACACTCTGTGGAATTAAGAAATATTTAATTTTTTTGTAACATGATTAATGTCCAGAAATCAAATTGAAAAGTTTAGGAACAATTAAAGGTATTTGAAAAGAAAAAAACTGTTTTGAAAACTTTATCAAGAAATAAGAAAACAAATAACAAACTTACACAAAACTAATCAGAAAACCGAAATCCAAATACACAAGCAATCACAATAACTGTAAAAAAATTAAATTCACCTAATGAATGAAGATTCTCAAATTGGATGCTTTTTAAGAATCAAGTTTTGTAAGTGAAATTTTAAAATGACACAACTAAAGCATAAGGACCTAGAAATGGAATAAATCAACGGAAAAACTTATGGCACGAGACAAATATGGGCTAAAAAGAATCAAGCCTTGGACATGTACACAGTCTTTCTCCATAGTACTGACCAGACAAGCAACAATGCTACAAACCATAGGAAACAACAAACAACTGGGTAGATTCATGAAAGGGACCACAGTGGGCCAAATAAATGAGCTCCTACAGAAGACTTCCGGGAAAGAGAAGTACTCTCCAAACTTCTGTTAATTTGATTAATGTAACTAAACATTATATTCATCTATGCGCTTTTTAGAAACCAAGGCAAAAATGGGGAGAGAGAAGAGAGGGACATGACTAGTTACACAGAAATCCTTGTATTATAAAGGGAAAAATTACTTCATTAAGAAAAACCAGTCTCTTGACATTTCAGTCATGGGATTTTATTACGAAGAGAAATAAGATGACCAAATATTTCAGCTATAGTTTTACAGAAAGGAAGGAAGAAAGGAAGGGAGGGAGGAGGGAGAAAGGAAGGAAGGAAAATATTTTTGTAGCTTTTCTTATTTTGACTTTTAACCTTAACCTTCCTTGTGGCAAAGTGGAGGTATTACCGGAGGGAGTTCAAGCTTACTGTGTTGAACTTTCACACTCCAAAGGAGAGACTGGCTAGCACATCCAGATGGTCTCTCAATTATCTACTGTCTCACCCAGTTGTTTCTCCACACAGAACAGTAAATTCAAGACCGACTCCATGACGAAGGCAAACAAGCTGATTACCGCAGAAATAACACAATCCGTACATACAGACTTAACCTGCATGCAATGACTGAGTTCCAGAATAAAATAACTAAACTGATCTCTTTAAACCTCATACAAATTATACTCCATCGTAATCTAAATAACCTAATCTAAGTAATCTAAATACAAATACTTCAAAATTTTCATTAGTAGTTCACTTAACAGGCTAAAACCCATTCCCTTCAATATACATAAATATCATTACAAATACCTAAGACACTTACAAAGTGAGGGAGAGGAAAGGAAATCATTAATACCTGAAGTCGTAGAAGATTCAGAGTTGCCACAGCCATGCATTCCTTCTCTTGAGGCGGAGGCCAATCAGCAGTGCCATCCATCCCTTCACTCACTTGCCGCAATAGGAGGTCCAGCTGCTCAAAAGTCATTGAGCAGATGTCTACCACAAATGGGACTCGGAGGCCAATGGACCACTCAGAACAAGATGACCAAGCAAAACTCTATGGAAGAATCATAAGAACCTAAAATGAATCTACACATTCAGCTCTTAGACTGCTTCACAGGAGAGATTCACCATTATGAATTACAAAGATGTCTTAAATTATTACTTATTCATTCCTCCAATTGTTCCAAACACACATGTACTTTCATGGTGGTCTAAATCATACACTATCAGCTTCCCAATTTTCTCTCTCATTTTAGGACCCAATCTCATTGTGCCACAAATAAAAAGATAAAAAGTTTAAAATCTTTTCACTCTCAAAATTATACACATTAATAAATGACAGTGAGGATCATAATCCACTTAAACAGTTACAAGTAATCGTAAGTAAATAATAAAATATTAGGTCTAGGGGCGCCTGGGTGGCTCAGTTGGTTAAGCGACTGCCTTTGGCTCAGGTCATGATCCCGGAGACCCAGGATCGAGCCCCACATCGGGCTGCCTGCTCGGTGGGAAGCATGCTTCTCCCTCTCTCACTCCCCCTTGCTTATGTTCCCTCTCGCTGTGTTTCTCTCTGTCAAATAAATAAATAAAATCTTTTAAATAAAAAAAAAGATTAGGTCTATTTAATCTGTAAAACAACAACTAAAAAACTACACAAAGAAACAACTCAATAAGCTAAAATGGAACACTAAAAAATTATTCAAATAACCCAAAAGAAGTCAGGAAAAGATAAAGGAATAAAAAAAAGAGAGAGCAAGCAATAAACAATGTTAGAAATAAAATCCAACTTATAAATAATTACATTAAATTTAAATGGCCTAAACATACAAACAAAAAGTAGAAGTTGTCAGGATATATGAAAACCAAAACCTAACTATATGGTATCAACAAGAAATCTACTTTTAACATAAAGATTTTAAAAGGCTAACTAAAGGGATAGAAAGACATCTATATCAATATTAGACAAAGCAAACTTCAGAGGAAGGAAATTACAGGGGCTAAAGAGAGACATTATATAATGATAAATGGGTCAATTCACCCAGAAGACAGAACAATGTTGAACGATATGCACCTAACTTCAAAACACATATCAGTAAATACTGATAGAAATAAAGGAAGAAATAGATAAATCCAAAAATATAGTTGAAGATAGCAAAACTAACTCCAAATAACACAGACCAAAGAGAAAAATCAGTAAAAATTAAAAGAAATGAGCAAAATGTTCTCATCAATGAACTATAACAAATTGACATTTACAGAACTTTTGGCAATAGTAAAATACAGTCGTATTTAGAATATTTAATCATAAAATAACTATCTAAAAGAATTGAAATCACAGAGTATGTTCTCTGAACACAATAAAATTCATCAACAATGGAAACTAGACTTCAATAAAAACTAGATGACTATAACTAGAAAAATCTCCAAGCACTTGAAAATTAAACAACAGGTTCCTACATTCCAATTAAACTGGGAAAATATTGATTCCAAGTAGACTGCAAAGAGTTAAGTATGTACAGAGTAAATCCTACAGCAAACACTAAAAAAAACTATATAAAAAATAAAGATAAATTCAAAATTAAGTGGAATACTAAAAATAATGTTCATATACTCTGAAAAAGGCAAAAAAAAGCACAACAGAGGAACAAAGAAAACAAACAAAGCCAAACAATAAAAATGGAAGACCTAAATCTATAACTGTCAAAAATTACAGTAAATATACCAATTAAAAGATTGGCTCAAGTTTTTTAAAATGTACCTATACATAGTACCTAAGATTTAATCTATACATAGTGAAAGAGGTAGGTTAAAAGTAAAAGATATAAATCTAAAAAAAAATGTATACACTGAAAATGCTGATAAATGATATCAAAGAAGGTGTAAGTAAATGTTGAGACATACCATTTTCACTGACTAGAAAACTATATATAGCAAAACTGCCAATTCTCCACAAATCGATAAGAGGTTGAACACAATTCCTATTAAAGTCCAAACAAGATAGTTTTGCCAATATAGATAATACTATTCTAAACTATACGGAAAGGCAAAGGAAATAGAATATAAACTTCTTATATAGCTACAGTAAACAAGACCTATGATATTGACAAATTCCCACGAATATATCTAATTTCAATACAAAAAAAATTTTTTCAAGTTAAAGGATGGAAAAATTACAGTATGCAAACACTAATTAAAAGAAAAATAAAGTAGCTACATTAAAATCGGAGAAAAGAAACTTCACAACAAAGAACAACAGGGATAAGGGAGCAAACTGCATAATGATAGAAGGGTCAATTCACCAAGATAACAAGGCAAACCTAAATCTATACATATCTTAAAAAAAAAAAAAAAAAAGAGCTTCAAAATATATAAAACAAAAACTGACAGACCCATCCTAAAATTTATATGAAATCTCAAGTGACCCCAAATAAACAAAATAATCTTGAGAGAACAAAAGTAGAAGACTCACAATTTCTAATTCAAAACTTCCTATAAAGCTATGGTATTAGCATAAAGTACCAATAAAATACTGGCATACAGACCAATTAAACAGAATAAAGAGCCCAGAAATAAGCTCTTATCTATACACTAAAATGATTTTTGACATGTGCCAAGACATTCAATGGGGAAAGAACAATCTCTTCTACAAATGGAGCTGGGAAAACTGCAAAACAATGAAATCAGATCCTTAAATTACACCATATACAAAAAGTAACTCACAATAGCTCAAAGACCAAAACATAAAAGCTAAGACTATATATAGCTATTAGAAGAAAACAATGGGTAAAATTATATGACAATGGATTTCTTGAATATGTATACCACTAAAAGTATAAGAAACATATGAAAAAATAAAGTGGACTTACTCAGAATTAAAAACCTGTGTGCACCAAAGGCCACTATCAACAGAATGAAAAGACAAGCACAGAATGGGAAAAAATTAGTTGTAAATCATACACCTGCCATAGGATTAATATCCACAATATATCAAGAACTCTTCAAGAAAGAGAAAGAAAGA
>PITA01025593.1:0-24076 GCA_004023965.1 Spilogale gracilis
AAAAGCCTAAAATTATTTTTAACATCTATATGACATTTGTTTTTATAAAGATGCATCACAATTGATTAAGCCTGTTCCCATTAGTGGATATTTAGGTCATGCCCAGGTTTTTACTATTAACAAACAATGCTTTAATGAATGTCATATGTGAGCATATTTATAAGACCAATTCCTAGAAGTGAAAATGTTGCATCAAAAGATAAACATCTTTTAAATGTTGACAGATTCCATCAAGTTGTCTTCCCAAAAAATTTATCGCATGAACAGTAAGAATGTTCCATCTACTTCAAAATTTTATAATGGGTTTGCCTTCTGTAAAAGAAAGTAGATTACAACTATTATAATGTTGGTGGTGGAAATCTGGACTACTGACTAATTATCTGAACTACAACCAAGGAGTAAAACTCTCGGAGCACTGGGTGGTTCAATTAAGTGTCTGACTCTTCAGGGTTGTGAGTTCAAGCTCTGCGTTGGAGCTGCAAACCCTAGTGAGTAGCCTATTTGAAAAAAGAAAAGAGAGAGAGAGAGTAAAACTGTCAAGCAGGATGTTTGACCTATGACACAAACTGACATGTAGATGAAAAAAAAAAAAATATATATATATATATAAAGATTTTCATGGCAGTATTGTTTATAATAATAAAAAATCTATCCATTATTATAAAATTATAAATAATTTGTGATATATTCCTATAGTGGAAGGTTATACCTCAGTAGAAATTACTGAGCCTTATGTCCATGTATCAAAAGGATCAATTCTCAAAAACATCATGTTGAGGGTAAAAAGATAATATGAAAAAACATTTTCAGTATAATACCACTTATAAAATTTTAAAAACACGTAAAATAGTACTTCATATTATATATGTGTGCAAGTCATGTGAACTATAATTTTACCATATGAATGTAAAGATTGTGCATCAAATTCAAAATAGCTGTTACCTAGAAGGGAGTGATAGGAATGGGATCGATACTGAGTACAAAGGAGTCTTCCACCATATCATGTTTTATCTCTTCTTCTGAGAATCTGAACTAATATAACAAAAGAAGTCAATACGAATTTTTAAAAGAAACAAATCAATACATAAAATCAAGTAAGAAATATATTTCCCAAATTATGACCAGTCTCATGTTGTTGCCTTGAGTGCTTCAGGTAGGCTTGGTCACCAATGAAACCACATGAGTAGTTGTAAGTGATCCGTTCCAGAATCATCCCATTTTGTTCATGTGTGCCCCCTTCTGTTTCTGGCTCTTCTGCTGCTGCTCCTCAATTGCTCTCTCTTGTCTAGTGTGCTTAATTATTTATACATTCTTGTCTTGTACTATTATTGGCTTCCTTTACTGGATCCCAAGTAACATTTCCTAATTTATGCATTTTAAGTAATATATATATGTATATAACTTTTATTTATTTATATATATAAATTTTAATTCTTTCTAAAATATTTTTTTCTGAAAGACAAGACAGAGACAAATTTCTTTGAAATCCTGTTTCAACAAATTATACTTTCTAATTCTCATTTCAGTGACTATAGAACTTTTTGAGGCTCTATGCTCAAAATACCCTTGATTCTTAAACCTGTTCTCCAGAATTTTCACGAATAACAAAAGCCCCTTTACATGGTAGAAAAGTTTTTCCATTATTAGTGTGGTTAGTAATGTATTTTCTTCCAAATAAAAATCTGAACTTAGAAGTTTAATGGAATATTACCAGGGAAAATATACACCTTTGATTTGCAAAGTTCACCTTGACCTCTACTTCAACCTACCTCCATTTTCTCTAAACCCAAATGCAATGAGGAAGAGATGACATACTGTATGTATGTTACAGGGAGACAAGTGAGATTTTTTGAGATTCAGTATGATTTTATTTTATGTTCTTAATGCTGGTCATCCTTTCCAACATGGGCACCACTAGGTTGTTAATGGCATTCATCATTATAATCAAAATGTACATTAAATTTAAGTACTCCTTCAAATCAGTATCATATGAAATTATATTTTGATAATTAAAGATTTTATTTGCCTTCATGGTATCATGACTTTTCTTTTTTGAGTTCTAAAGCAAGATCCTTCACCAACATAAGCAAACCATATTTTTCATAAATCTTACTGTTATTATAAAATTAGAGAAGATCATATTAAACTTGTATTCTACAGGTAGCAGACATATGAAGTAACTGTTGGAAAAATCCAAGTCCACATTATTTTAAAATATAAAGCTTATACTCATTCTCTTGACTTTTTTTCCAAGTGGGTTTCCCTTTGATATAAACCTGTTTATAACTAGCATCCGTATTCAAAGAACACTGAATTAGGTGCACTAAAAATTTATAAAGCAAAAAGTGATAAAATCAGGGAAAGAAGTGGGGATTTTTTATTTTCTAATGACAGCATCTGAAAGTGGCTTAGAGTTGATATTAAAAGTATTTGCAACTTTTGTTGGAGAAGTTCTTCAGTAGAAATTTTAGAAGACCTTGATGTACCTTCTAGGATGTTTGTTTTGAGCAGAAATCTGAAAAATATTATTCCAAGACCTGTTTTATATTTTGTATTACTTCTTATAAAATTATAACACTATAAAATAATTTTCAAAGGAATTTTAACAACAAATCAAAATATAGAATCTGTGAAAGTAGTCTGAGCTGAGAAGCAATAACGTAGGTTTGCTATATGACAGCATTGCCCATGACCCTCCCGGGGACGCACAACAGCTGTTAATGGAATTAACTTTGGCTTAGGGTTTCTATTTCAAATCATCAGCTATCCCGTCCCAAAGAGTGCAAAGAGTGTCTGCCCTGTTAGTCAGAAAAAGATGGAGAAAAATAAACAGTAAGTTTCTAATATGGATAAGGATTAAGAGTTCCACAGTGTCAGTAATAGCCCCAATTGCTTAATAACAACAGAATAAAAATGAGCACAAATAAAAGCTAAATTCCATCTTAATATTTTAATGCCTGGAAATTGAAGCTGGATAAAGATATAATCATTTATTAAGCTTAGAAGCTGAATGAGGTAGTTGTGAGAATATCCAAAGGTGAACTCCACAAAAGAAGACTGGAAGAAGAGGACCCTGAGGGGTGGGGTTTGGAGAGGGCTGCCTTTACAATGTTGCCCAAGCTCAGTGCTGAGGGAAGACAAGTCATCTGTCTCCGGTCTGCCACCTAAACACCTACTTCTGCTCTTCTCACTGACCAGCCAGGCGTATCACACAGAGGATAAAGTTAGGTCTGGAAACAAAAAGGTGATATTTCTGTTCCACCAATTCTAAAGTGAACTATGTTAATCTGAACTGAGAAAGCAGCTATTTCAAAGACTCCTTTCTGTGTGAAGGATGGGATTTTTCATCATACCTGTGCCTTTTTCCAAGCTTCACATTGCCAACCAATGCTGGAAGTACAAGGAATTGCCTAGAGGAGATCTAGAAAAGACACAAGATTCTGAACTGTCAATACAGAGGGAGAAAGAACTTATGGTAGGAAGTTTCATAAAGGAGGTTGGTTTGCCTAAGGGAAGGAACTTTGTAATTAAACTGACTCTCTTTTCTTTCTCTTCACACATGTCCTTGTAAAATACTAATGAAACAGGGAGGAAAAGGCACAAGCTTGAATAATTAATTCAGATGCTAGCAAACAAGCCAAAAATAATCAAATCAGAGAAGAAGATATGAAGATGGAATCAGAGGCCAGAGTGTTTGGCCAAGAGCTTAGGAAAGCAGGCCACTTCTGCAAGCTGGCAAAGGCACAAAGAAGTATAGGATAGAGAATATAGTCAATAATATTGTAATAACATTGAATAGTGACAGATAGTGACTATATTTATCTTAATGAGTGATGAGTAATGTATAGAATTTTGAAACAATATGTTGTAAACATGAAATGAATATAACATTGTATGTTAATTATACCTAAAAAATAAATTAGATACGTGTAATAGATAATGTATTGATCTAACCTACGGACGTTTAAAATAGAATCTTTTTTTAAACAGGTCATTCTGTAAGAAATAGGTAACTGAAGTATGTTCAATAAGCCTAATGTGAAACAGTGTTATTAGTTTCCAATTCACAGTTGAAAGAAACTTTAAAAATGCTCTATTGTAAAGTGTTTTGCTACTGAGAATTAATTATTTCTTCCAAAGAATCCACATACCACAAATAGCCTTTTCCGAAGAACCAACTGATTTAAATAGAAGAGATATTTTATCTTACAGACAAGGTTTTTAATTTCCAAGTGCAGAGAACCTAAAGCAAGTTACATCAGCTTTCTTTTATATCACCTCCTACCCCTTGTTCCTATCTCGAAGAAAAAACATTCTCCTGTATGACTTCATTTTATTTTTTGTTTCTTCTTCAATTTCTCTCTACTGACTTCATGTCCTTACTTTATGAAGGGGCTGAGGTTTTTCTAATCCTGACTAAAATCAAATTTCACTCAATAGTACCTTCCCCCTCAAGATAAAAAATATTATCTATCTTTCCCTTCACTTGTAAGTACCTTAAAATTTAAAATGAACCTTCAGCTTTCTCATGTCCCTTTTAGTCCTCAGTCTGAGCCCCATCTCTGCAAATCTACTAAACCTCTCCTCTTAAAACCTATCCATGACCTAATAATAACAAAGTCTATCAGCTCTGACCCCATTCTCTTATAAATCAACCACTTTATCCATTTGCTGTTGTTTCTGATCCCTATTTTGGTAGTCCGTTTACTTGCTTTCCTTTCTAGGAAATTATTTCTCCAATCTCTTCCATTACTTTCCCACAATTAATATTCTTTCTAGGCTCTTTTCACTCTACCTTATCTTAAAGTTACACTGAAGTCATCTTTACCTTGCTTTTATTCCCCACTGATGTTCATTTATATGTGATCTAACTCTTGCCACAGCTTCACCCACAACCATATATATATGCAGCTTTCCTAATCTAATAGACATAAAAGTGTCACATTGTTAACAAAATTGTTTTCTTTTTAAGATTTTATTTATTTACTTGACAGGGAGAGAGATCATAAGTAGGCAGAAAGGCAGGCAGAGAGAGAGGAGGAAGCAGGCTTCCTGCTGAGCAGAGAGCTTAATGCAGCCTTGATCCCAGGACCCTGAGATCATGACCTGAGCTTAAGGCAGAGGCTTTAACCCACTGAGCCACCCAGGCGCCCAACAAAATTGTTTTTACTTTCTTACAGAACATCTTTATGTGAGAGTATGTGTTAGCATGTCAGATACATAACATCAAAAGCCAAATTCATTATCTTAACTTATGCTGCTCCAGAAAAAAGAAAAAAAAAAAAAGCCACATTCTCAGGCTTCACTCAGATTGGATTATTTACCATTTTCTATAATTTCCCTATATGATGTCCCTTAGAGGTCTCCATGGCCTTATATTTGCCTGCCTCACCCTTTGTTCCTGTAATGAGCAACTTTCTACATTTATTTGTTTATAACCAACTCACCCATAAAGATCTAATTTAATTATCATATCCTTTCTGATTTATCATATCATAAATTTCTTTTTCTCTGGGTTCTGAGCTCCTCATGGACAGAAATTGTGACTGTTGGCTTTATTTTGAATCTCAGGGTGTATCACAGTGAGCCTGACCCAAGATGGGTATTCACCATATACCTGTTCCATTCACCTTCTCACCTTTCTTCATTCTTATTTTGATGTTTATAATATTTTGAGGTATAGCACTGTTTGTATGTGCACATTTCCATGATGAAAACTCCATGCCTTTGTTTATGTCTCAATCTCTCAATCGCCCTCAATGGGCAGTTCTTCGTAGATGCGTGGTACTCCTAAATACTGTTTGTTCAAATGACACATTTTATTTAATCCCTTCCCTTTCTCAAGATATTGCAGAAGTAGGATGCAGTCTGTGCCTAGTAAGTGGGAAAAAAAAACAAAATGGGAAGGCAAGAGCATAGGACAATGTTTTTGTAAGGGTCAATAAACTAACCCATATGTATAGTCTACTCTTATTGGGTAAGAAGAATAGAAATGTGGGCTAATGTGTGACCATCCATATCATTTATGAGTATGCAATAGAGTAATATATCTCAACAAATGGGAAAGGAGAATACTAGGAAACAGAGTCTCCACAGTTGTTATTTTAGTTTTCCTGGATGCTTTATCAAGAGCATTGAGAAAATTGAGCACTGTATACAATATGCCATTAAGCAATGCAATGTGTACCTTGAAATAAACTCTATTTCATAGAATTAACAGGCATACACACATACATACATAGTCCATATCAGCCCACCTGCCATATGCCATTTGTATATGTCTACACTAGAGGTAAATTGTGTTATTCCTATGAAAAACATTGAAAACTGTCAATCAGTATTCTAGCCTTGCTTCTGATTCAATTTAGCATGTGGCTGTGGGAAACCAAATATCTCAGCCACAGTTTTTTTTTAAATGATGAAATAAATAAATGCTAAAGATCTATGACTCTAAAAATTGCCATATATATAGAACTATGTGAAACTTAAAACTCCAGATAGGCCTCACATATCAGAAGAATGGATTTTTTTTCCTTTGGTGAATCAAACAATTCTATAAAATCAGGACCCATAGCTTTCACAACCTCTGACACAGCACAACTACCTCTTTATAGAAAAATGATGAGTAAGACAGAAACATACTGATTCACCCCCATACCTGCCACCTCTACCACCACCATCACACAGACACACACATACTGCTCTTCTCAAAGAGACAGAAAAAAGATATTTAAAAACAATATTACAAAAATAATTTTTTAATGTTTTAAAATTCTACTTTAAATTGATATAAGTGACAATTATGATTCTTAAATGCAAGATTTATAAACTGCTTTCTTCCTATTAAGTTGATAACAATAAGAAGAGTATTTGGGGTTAATCATAAAAAGCAGCAGAGAAAAGCAAGGCTGTTGCATGTAATTTCCAGCTCCTGAGTCATTCCACCTTTTAGCACAGCTAATGTTACATGACCAAAAATAATTTAAAATGTGAGTACCTTATACAATATCAACTAGTTTAAACAGCCACAGTCTTATCATCACAAATCCACCAAAATCTAAGAAAAATCCATTTTCTTAGCAATTAATCTGTTTTTAGTTTGCTCCTTACATCCATACTGGGAGAGGGAGAGCATCTGTACTATCATTCCAAGTCTATTAAACACATACATAAATCTTTCATGGGAGAAATGACTTACATTTTTTTCTAAAATGGAAAAAAAACCCATAGTAATTCATACCATCACTGCTAGCAGGAATTGTTCAGAAGGCCTTTGGGCTTAGAATGTTGGTATGCCTCTGAGGTATCTATCACAAGGCTCAGCCCTGGGCTTTGGCAAAGCCACTGCCATGTTAATCTGCTTCATTACATCTCTACAATTTGTTCACCGCATTAAGGAGCAGTATTTCCCTCGTGAGAGGAAGACCCATCCTTCCTTTGAAAGCTTTACTTTCAAAAGGTACACAAATACAATCACAGATGGGCACTAAGCGCCAGAAAGCCAAATAAATATTAAAATACAGCATGTCAGAGTTGAATCTCATTTCACTGCAGGAAGATTTAAAGATCTAGGGCAGCTAGAATTAGAGATATTCAATCTTTTAGATCTAAATCCAAGCATACAAAATACATACCTTATTTTAATTATCATTAACACATATAACAATTCATGGATAGATCAAAGAGAAAATCATGTTGCCTTACCTGAAATAAAGGGAATTGTAAATCATAGCACAGAATCCATACATGTGGTGAATAGAATAGTCTCCACAGCAATTCTTCAGAATTTTGGCTAAAAGCAGAAGGTAAAATTTCACATGTGCTCCATCCTCACTAAAGAAGAAAAAACAAGTAAGGACGACTGCAGCATCCTCTCTGCTTCTGCTTTAGCTTTCTGTTCTGACGCTCACTCGATGGTACCCACTGTCTGTTAGAAAGCAGCATGCTAAATTGAAAAATAAATAAATAAATAAATGTAAGCCTGCATCTTACATGACAGCTCCATCTCCTGGCCAAAACTGGAACCATTTTCACTCAGGATTCTTTAGCAACACTGTATTTAACAAGTTTCATTAAATGATGTATAGTACATAATTCCACACTTATTTTGAAATCAACTACTTTAATTACTTGTTAATTAAACATTTAAGAAATATGAGAGTATAAATTTTTAAAATTTGTACTCCTATTTTTGGGGTTTATTTAAATTTATTTATGTTATATTTAAACTAAATGGAAGCTTTTCATAGCATTACGAACTTAATGTTGCCTTAAGACTTACTTAACTTTATTTACTACCTTCAAGAGTAACATGTACCTCCTATAAAATAATTTTAGATGCCAAGTTTATCTTTATTGGCACCTCTTTGTGGAGAACTTGTTTAAATTTTTGTTATTAGAGAAATTCTGTTATGTTGTTATTTTTGCCATTTGAAGGCAATTTTGGAGGATTAAAGTTAATATGGGACAATGAAATTACTAAAAGGCAAATGAAAATCTTTAGTCCACCAAAGTTTTTAAGATAGTTCAAAATATACACAATCAAATTACATGCTCTATGAAATTTGATAATTGTAGTAAATGTGTAGTTACACCTTCTTAGCAGAATAAGAGAAAAATTAAATTATTATGAGAATGCATTTGGCAAATAACACCAGTTACACTGAGCATATTATGTGTTCAATATAGATCTGTTTAATTAATTTTTCTGTTAGCAATTGTGAAGGTCGGGTTCATTCTTAAATTTTTAAATAAAAAGATAGACAGCTTTGTTTCAACTTTTTCACAATACCATTCAAATCTGGGGACAGGTATATGAACTAAAATTCTCCCTGCTGAGGTCTTGATCCTAAAGCCTATTCGCAGCCTTTGCGTTAACGCTATCCGTGGTGCTGAAAAACAAGTCCAGAACTCACAGGGTTCCAGGTCTTAAACTGGTCTAAAATGTTGTCTTTTTAATATTTGATATAAATTTACTTTTAAAAGTCTTATATCATCCAGAATAAGTGCTAGTATCTGAATACAAATATCTAAGTCTTATTTTATCCACAGAATGCATATGTAGTATACATGCTGATTGGAAACCATGATGCTGATGAATCTAATAAAAACCTGAGTATCAGTCACACGTTTTTTGATCCTTTATTTAATAAGCCACTTTATCCTTGTTGAGGTCATATTATGTAGCTTGTGCCAACAACAGTGCCCTACTGAATAGAAGAATAGATGAGGGTACCCAAGCCCACTTTTTAGGAACTTCTCCAGAGTTAACTAAAAAGCAATCAGAACAAATCTGGTTCTCTAAATTTTCTATTTCTACAATATCATTAAGATATATTTGTATTGTTTTTAAGATGCTTTTAAAAATTTATTAACATTTCACAGAAAATAAAGTGACTTAGTAGGTCACATTATTTAATATATATACTCGACTATTTCATAAGTTTTCTGCAAAAACATAGGACACTGTTATAAATTTCCGGACACATAAATCATGACCATTTTTCTCAAATTTTCCAGCAAAGCACTCCTAATGGCCAAGAAACTAGAACTCATCAAATTAGAGCTGGGGAAGTCACAAACATGAAATATCATTGAACCTTCATTCATTTAAAATCTTGGGAATTTTATATTTATATAGTATTTAAATATTTTTATTAAAATATGAATCATTTCCCCATTGTTGTGAAGGTAAATTTTACCTTTTAGGAAGATATGTCTATTTATCCTGAAATTTTGTGTACCTCCAGGTACACCACTGCATACTCCTAGGGAGACAAGATCCTAGTTTGACGACCATGATATGATGTGATGTAAAATCAATTTATCTCAGGAAATAGATAATTACCTAAAATATTTTATGTATATTCCTTTCCAGCATATAACTTCAGTTTTGATGAATCACAAAACATAGAATTCAATATTAATAGATTATACCTTTCAAAAATTTATAAAATATATTTTCATTTTTCATTTTCAGCGTGCTCTTCTCAGTGTTACTATGGTAAATTGTAAATGGTGTCACAATCCTTTCCTCCTTGCCTATTCATGTTGTTTTCAATGTGACTACTATTAGGAGATGGAAATTATCTTTCCATCTTTTATCTGGGCTGACCTCATGATTTAACAAGAGAATATAGTGGAAATGATACCATTCTAGTCTCAAGTCTAGGCCGCAAAATTTCTTAAACATATTTTTTAATATATTTTGTTTATCAGAAAGAGAGAAAGCAGGGGAAAGAGCAGAAGGAAAGGGACAAGCAGACTGCACTTGGTATGCAGTCTGACATAGGGCTTGAGCCCACAACCCTGAGATCATGAGATGAGCCAAAATCAGGAGTCAGATGCTTAATTGACTGAGCCACCCAGGCACCCCTAGATCTCAAATCTTCTTACATGCTTCTGCTTATTCTTGGAAGGCACTCTGACCACCATATGAAAAATTCTGGGCTGCCTGATGGAAGACATGAAACCACATGGACTACAGATAGGCTTCCTTCCTGTAAACTTCTAAGAATTGTTAACCCCAAGTTGACCTTGCAGCCAATGCAGGTGTATGAACAAATCCAGATAAAATCAGTTAAGTCTAACCAGCATCAGCAGAACCAAAAAAACCATGAACTAACTAAATGTTCACTTGGGGGTGGTTTGTAATGTGCCAGACCCAATTTCTTCATGCACAATTCAGTATTATATTTTTCAATCATAATATCTGAAAACATTTGAAAGGCTTGCTTATTTCCTCTTTCTTGAAATACTTTCCTCACTTGACTTTGTTTGGCACCATTCTATAGTCTGCTTCTATTCATGGATGCTTCTCAGTGCCTTTTGCTGGTTTTCCCCTCCATTATTCCACTTTGAACACTGACATGCTGCAGAAAACAGTCTTTGACAACTTCTGAATTATTGCTCTAGCCCAGTCCTCTCTCCTGAACTACAGACTTATAATCAAATACCATTTAGATATTCACACTCTAAGAACTTAACATGTCGAAAATGAGCTTCTGCATCTCTTGTAATATTCACCATCTTCAGTATAGCAATTCCATCTTTTAATGATGTTAATCCTAAACTTTAATGTCACCTTTTACTCTTCTCTTACTTTCATATTCCACATCTAAGCAATTTGTGATACTCTTAGCTTCTCTTTTGAAATGTATCCAGAATCAAACTCACTACTTTAACTATTTTATCTTGGCATAAACTAGCATCATTTGTATTCTGTATCTTTGCAATATCTTAACTAGTTTCTTTCTCTACTTCTTCCCTTGCCTTTGCTACAAGCTATTCTTATCACAGAAACTGAAGTCATCCTATTAAACTGTATATCATATATTGTACTTCTCTTTTCAAAATCTTCCAGTGGCTCTCCATCTCCCTCAGAATAAACCTAAAGCCTGAACAAATGTTCACAGTGTGCTGAACAATCTGGGTCTCTTTACCTCTCTGATTTATTCTCTAATGACTCTTGACCTCACTCACTCTACTCCAACCATTCTAGTGTTTGCTAGTTACTCAAACATGGCAGCAAACTTCCTTCTTCAAGAAGTTTCCATATTTTGATCTCTTTGCCTGGAATGTTTTTCTATGGATTTCTCATGGTTCACTTTCTCTACCATTCTGATCATGGATGAGAATGACCTCCTCAGTACAGCTAACCCTGATCCCTACCACTACACCTTACCTACCTCCTGTGCTTTTATTTTCTCCTGTATTACTTAGCTGACATACTATATGTGTGTTTGTTCCATGAAGGCAGAGACGTTTAACTCTTTTGTTCATTGTTATAAACCTGGTTCATAAAACAGTACCTGGAATGTCAAAGCAGTCCAAACAATTAGTGAATTAGAGACAGAATATACATATCATTTTTTGTTACTATGTCATGGAAATGTTATTTATTTTTGTGTGTGGATTCCATGTTTTCATTATAGAGTGTGAAATGAATGTGGTAAGAGCATATCTTTGATTAAACTATCCAAGATCTAAACAAAAAGCTGAACTTATAGTGGGTATTCAATAAATATGTTGGGTTAATTATATAAATATTGTAAGTAGAGCACTATGCTCTACAATTGCTTTCAATGGAGTTCAAAAATAATTTTGGTAAAATATCATGGAATAACACTTATTTCATGTTAGCATTTTTTGTCACTTTGAAAAAGACTTTGAACAAATTTTGAGGAGATTATTACAAATTTATTTTTATTAAAAATGTTTATTCTAATCTAGAATATATATGAAACAGAATATATATATGTATTCAGAAATAGACTTGACATTATTTTAGCTAATAACAAACCAATAAAACAT
Organism: Spilogale gracilis; assembly: GCA_004023965.1. Classification (NCBI taxonomy): domain Eukaryota; kingdom Metazoa; phylum Chordata; class Mammalia; order Carnivora; family Mephitidae; genus Spilogale; species Spilogale gracilis. The sequence continues at coordinate 12,313 of PITA01025593.1, forward strand.
AACTTCTTAATGATATTTCTTTCTCACACTATTTTAATCATAAAATCTATAGTTTTTTTTGGTAGCTTGATTTTCAAAATTACTTTAACTTTTAGGGATAAAAGCAAGTGTAGTCATTAATTTTATGTGTCAACTGGCTAAAGGAGTACAGAGTAAACATTATCTATGGATCTGTGACAGTGTGTCTGAATGAGATGAGCATTTGAACTAGTGGACTCAGTAAAGCAGACTGAAGCAGACTGCCCTTTTCAGTGTGGGTGGGTGTCATTCAATGTGTTGAGGGCCTAAATAGAACAAAAGGTAAAGGAGGGAAGAATTCACCCCTTTTTATTCTGCCTCCCTGCTTGAGCTGAAACTTCTCATATTCCCTCAGGATGGGCTTTACATTGGTGGCTCCATTGGTTCTGAGGTTTCTAGACTCAGACTGAATTACTGCACTGGCTTTCCTGGGTCTCCAGGTTTGTGTGTGTGCATGCGTGTGCATGTGTGTGTATTATATGTATTAAATTTATATATTTATATACACATATTTTATATAAAATCTATAATACATAACTTATATACATTTAATATATTTTATGTTTATATTATATATAGCAACATGTATTATATATTCTTTATTTTATGCCTTATATGTAATATAATATAATTATAATTATTAAATAATATATTATTTTACACATTTATATTTATGTTTGATTAAAACTTGATTTCACGTCTCACTCAAATTTTTAATACCTGTGCAATTCAAGAAATGGAGAAAGACAGTCTAGTTTGGACCCAATATTTGTTTACATTTTTCTTGCATCAATTCTTCCCATATAAAATATGTACATCAAAGAAATACAACCAAGGAAACCCCAGAAAAGAACAATTTAATTTATGCAGTTTTAGTTACCTTGAAATATGCCAATATCTTTTAAATTATTGGTTGTCAATTTCAAGACAGTTTTAAAAAGTTGAACTCTATATCTTATGTTTTTCCTGTAGCATTACCATTAGGGCACCACAGACCTTCAAGCCAGAAAAGTCAAAAATTTTTATAACATATTCAAAAACTTCTAATACTGATGGAAAAAAAAGGTCGGTTTTCATACTGGTTCCAATTAGTATGAACTGATGTTTACTAGTATATTATCAAATGATGGATGAAGAAATAAAGGGGCAGTACAATTTAGGCATAAAAATTTCATAAACAAAATATTATGAACAGATATGTGCCATAATCTTTTGAAAGAGGAAGCATTACAAATAATATTAGCAATAGCTAATGTTTATTGAGTACTTTTTAGGTGTCAACCAGTGTGCTAGGCACTTTGCAAAGATTACCTCATTAAATTCCCACAAAAGATCTGTGAACTTTTTTTTCTTCCTTCGTAAATATGAAGAAAATAAAGGTAAAAATCCTACAGCTTCTAGCTATGTCTTGTGTCCTGGGCGTCTGGAACTCCAACTCAGACCTCTATTCTCAATGGGCAGGTTCTATTTGAGTTCTGCTTCAGACTCAGGAGATAAAAACACAGAAGAGAATATTTTAATAAGCTTTGGAATTGATGTGCTTTTTGTTCTCAGCTCCAGATCCTCGCCAATCATGTGACCCAAAAGGGCAGGATGGAAAAGAAGGATGATCTTCAGGTTTGCTTCTCTTGACTGTGGCATTTTAGAATGGATGATGGGTTTGCAACTGACAGAAAAATGAATGCAGGAAGACAACAAGAGAAGGCAAAACAGAAGGAGGCAGAGTGATTAAAGTAAATAAACTGCCAAGAGACTGATGATTGGAAAAGGGCAGAGTGGTGAAGAAGAGAAGCAAAAGATCCCTGGAATTCTGCCAGAGAGTCTTCTCTTCCTCGAAGATAGTTCTTTGAAAGAAAATACAACTTTCCATGATCCACTGAATGAGAAGTTCTCATACATGATAAAAGTCTCATGTGATCCTGTTACTGACATCAGAGATATATGAATGGTGGCTGGTGGCTCCCTGTTGAGGATAACAAAAGCATGATCAGGTTATCCTGACATCACTAATCAGGAGGGGCATCTTTGTTCTGGTCAAAAAATCAACCAATATGATGTACCGCTTAGATACATTGACACTCTCTGAATCCTATGACAAAGTATGGTCACTTCGTGTTTGCAAAAATCTCCCTGATAGGCAGAAGACTGGTCATAAACCCCAAATTCTTTTTTAACGGCTTTTATGGCAGCCATTTCATAAAGTCTCATTTTTCCAAGCTTACCATTATTATTATTACTAATAATGGTAATTCTCAAAATTAGATTAAAAAATTAGATTAAAAACTGAATTCAGTAAATTCCTAATTTTATTTCCTGACAAATTCACCTCTGTGGGATAAGTAACAGAAGGTAAAAAAACTACACCAAATTTTTTTTTAGAGAGAGTGAGAGAGTGCACATGAGTGGTGGGGGCAGGGGCAGAGGGCAAGGGAGAGAGCGAATCTCAGGCAGGCTCCATGCTCAGCCCTGAGCTCAATATGGGACTTGATCTCATGACCTTGAGATCATGACCTGAACCGAAATCAAGAGTCCAACACTTAACCAATTGAGTCACCCAGGTGCCCCTACAACCACATTCTTAATTCAGCACAACAAATTTTAGGTGAAGCTTACCAGGATGGATTATGAGATGGGATGGAGAAAACAAAGATGATTAGAATTCTGGAGACTGCATGTCCTGCTCCCCACCTACATGAAGTATGAAGGCTGAACCAGGGAAGACAATCTGAGAAGCCTTAACCACTAGAAACAGCCCTTTCCCTTATTGGATTTATGGCCTATAGCAAGTTACAGGGACCTAAGACACATGAGAACATTGTAGCATAGCAAATGAGAAAAATGAACTCAAAATAAAACCCTAGAGGGATGGGGCCTGAAAGATGCTAATTGTTTTGTAAGTGGAGTGGAAAAGGAAGATAAAGTCTAAAGAAATTTTTGAGTGTCTCCAGGTTCATCTTAACAGTGGGGGTAAGTATTCTTTGGTAAGTTTCTGGAGATAAGAGGTGGCACTGTATATCTTTTCCCTTAACCCATGCTCATATCGACCTGCCAGTTACTTAAAGTTACCTCTATCATATTGCACTGGGAGGTGCTTTCATGAACCAGGCAAATCTACTAACTCATGGAAGATGAGGGATGTCAGGAATGGAGGGAACACCTAGAAAGGAAATACCACAGAATTAATAATTTTGCCACCTGGACAAAATAGTGTTCCTCCAGCATCCACCATCATTGGATGATGCAAATAAACCCAGTAGATAGCCAACTTGTTTTCCCCTTGGATGTGGCTCTAATAGGTATTTCGGTGTTCTAAAAATTTATTGGAAACAGAGTCTTCTGGATGGACAAACACTGTTTTAGGCATGTAGCCAGTCACTTTGATATCAAAGTAGGGAGGAGGATTGAAAGCACAGTAGTAGTTTAAATGTTTCCTTTGAATAAGTAAAACATAACCAACAGCATGGTATTATCCGAGATAAATAATATAAGGATAGTGGTAGGGGAAGGAGAATAGAAGCCCTTCAAAAGGCCAGTCAGGTCCTCAACAGCAGTGGAAGTATAATGTCTTAACTGCTCCTGTGATCAGCGAGGGTCTGAGTTCAAGAAAATAATCTCAAAAGAAAGTGCTCAGGCTTCAAAGGAGATTTCATTCGTTAGTTGATCTTACTATCTGAATAGGACCAGTTATCTAGAAAAACATATAGAGTTTTGCTGGAGGAGTAAAATCTTCCTGGCATGTTGGAGTCATAATTTTTTCTAAGCCAGTTTGCAGAGCAGAAGTCAACAAGATCTGTGGGTGAGAAAGTCTAAAGTTCTACCCAAAGACTACAGATAGGAAAATCTTTTCCTTCTTGAGATTTGTAAGTATGACAAACACTGGGAATGTTAGCAGTGACAATCATTAGTAACTACAAAGCCCTAGAAATGATAAGATATACTGATCAAATCAGCATCTCCCAGAGTGAATGCCTCATTTAACCTAGTCCCATATGCTTTGCAATCATGTACACGAGAAGGTCCTGCATACTGCCAGAGATGACTTGAAATTTCCATTTTGATCTTAACCCTTCCACAAATTGAAGTCTCTAAATGACCTAGGGGGAAAAGTCTGCATATGTGGAGACATTTAACCTATCCCATTCTTGGATAAAAGGAGAACAAGGGCTGAGCAAGAAGAAGTTTCCATATATGCTCTGGAATCAAAAGGGGAAAAACTGTCAGATTTAGCACAGTAAACTATGTTAATAACAGAAAATAAATTCACATTATCATGAACAATGTGAGTAGATGAGGATGATAAGTCAAGAATAAAAGATATGAATGTTGGGATAAAAAATGAATCCATACATGAGGAGGATAAAGCTGTCAGATGACATCCAGTATTTAGCAGTGCCTTTTTATGTTCTCCCAGATTGGAGGGCAGAATTGTTGGAGGTGTAGACCAAAAGAAGAACAAACACTTGCAGATCAAAGAACCAAATGATGAGATATAGTATTTGGACAGTTATGATGACATATAGTATTTGAACATTTATGAAAGATAGGTGGCATGATTCACTGCAATAGTGAATAGTACAAAGTGGCTGTCAATAGATTCACAAGTAACTCAGGTGAAGAGAAGGCACTAACATCTTTAAGTTCCACCTGTTTTTATCATTATACTTTTCTCAATATAAGAGAGAACTTAATGATAGTTATATGACAGTGGAAAGAGCTACCCTACAGAAAGGAATTTCTTTGAGTTCCACCAGTTTGAACACCTATGAGAAGTGTAGCCAAGGGGCGCGTGGGTGGCTCAGTCATTTAATGTCTGCCTTCTGCTCAGGTCATGATCCTGGAGTCCTGGGATCAAGCCCCACATTGGGCTCCCTGCTCGGCAGGAGGTTCCTCAATCTTTCATGTTATTCTTGATAATTTCTTTTATTCCTTATATCCTGGCCAGGTCAAATGGAAGATTCTGAAGAGCTATTAGATAAGATGGAATTGAGTCTTGGGCCATCAATTATGGGTATGCCAACCCAGGAAATAGAGAATAGTAAGGAAAATCATAGAGCAAGTCATGCCTCAAAGTTCATGATGTTGACTAACAAATAAGAATTAAAGAATCCTTTGGCATGGCCCAGTATTGCCTAAAGTGTGTTTCCCAAAATTTTAGTTTTTCAAGATGTTAATGGATTTTTTCCACAGAAGGGGGAGGTAGTTTCTACAGTCAAAATGGTTTAAAGAATGTTGAATATAATAATAGCATAAGCTAAGATATTATAACAAAGTTATACCCTGGCTCAAAAAGGAAAGAATATTATCTCCCCCAAAAGAGTCTAGATTATAGAGGCAAGCTCATACATAGAGACCATTCTGCTGTTCTACTCCCTCCTAGGGAATTGTCCTCATCCTCATGGTTGAGGCTGGTTGACTTTAATGTCCACATTCTGGCCCATGGGTAGACGAAAGAAGATGGAGAGCAAGCAATTTCCTTCTGAGCAAATAATGCAGAAGTTGTACATTTACTCAGTTACAATTGACAGGTGAGAACTCAATTACATTGCCATGCCTACTCTCAAGGGAAGATGTTGGGTGGCAGAGTTCTCAGGTTAATCTCAATTACTATGAGAAACGGAGAGAACACACTTTGGGGGAAAACTAGAAGTCCACTGCTTTGGATTAAAAATATTAAACAAATTCTTTTGAATTTGTTCAGAAGCATTTCTCAAGATATTTAAATCACTAATGCATATTATGTGTTCTATATTGTAGTGTTCTGTAGAACATACTATCAAAAACATTGGTTTATCGAGTTCCTCTATTTATAAAAGTGGGAACCTATCTACCTCACCTGCCACTGAAAGGATAAAAGAGTGGTCACTGGAGGGGAACACTACTCCAATTCCCCAGCATCACTTCTAGAGTTCTACTAATGATGTAGAACTTAATATAACACTTTCTATTCATAGATCCAAAAGGAAACAACAAAAATAAAAATAACAGGAGAGAACTTATCTTTCTGCTCCCAAATTTGTATATGTGCTTGCAAATAAACATAAAAGGCTTTCTTCAATTGAATTTTTTGAAGGAGAAAAACACTTTACCCACACATTAAAATATTATCCACAGACTACAGTCAGTATTTTTAACACTTGTTAGTTAGGAGTCATACAGCCTTACAAGTTTAGAACAGAGTACCAGCACAGAAGGCTTAAAATATAAGAGTGGGAGTTTTGCTGTTGGGACAAATTTAATGGCAGTTGTGGTGACAGCAACAAAACTCAGGTTTTCTGCCATGTGCCAATAATTCTAGGTCTCTCTCTCCTGGCTCTCTTATCTCACTGATTGCTCTTTTATCTTCCTCCTTCTATTATCATTTCTATATGATCAGATGCAGTATTTTAATTATAAAAATATTATATTAACTTGTTAATAATGATAATAGGCCCATCGATGCAAATTATTATTTTTTAAATTGAAGTACAGTTGATAACATGTCACATTAGTTTCACGTGTACAACACAGTGATTTCACAAGTCTCTGTGTTATGCTATGCTCACCACAAGTGGTACCTATCATCTGTCACTATACAATGCTATTACACCATTGACTATATTCCTTAGGCTATACCTTTTAAAAGTATTAATTCTTAATGTAATTTAAAGTGTATCTGAGATTATCCCTATAATACCATGAGTCCCACTCACTGTCACTCAGAGATACTTTCTTTAGAGGGGAAGAAAGTTAGATTTACAGTTGGCAGGTTGGTGATAGCCCTTTACCTTGGGTATAACTATGAAATTGAATCACAAGTGTAAAGAACATACATTTTGAAGCAGAAAATTATTACATGTCTCTGTTCTAATTATTAATGACGGTGCTTTCTACATAATTTCTAAGTACAGAACTAATTATGATTATCTGCTAGAAAACATTCAGTGGCTTACTACTGTCGAGGAATGAAGTCCCACCCCTTAGGATGGCACGCAAAATCTTTGTGATGTGATTTCTGCCTGCTTTCCCTTTTCAGGTTTATCTCCACCCTACCATGTGCCATTAGCTTTCATATTACTGGATATTCCCAATCACAGCATATATTTTCATGTCTCTATTCCCTCTTTCATATTGTTATCTCCACTGTGAACCTTCTTTCTTTTCTATCATCTGCCTAGAAATCTACTAATCTTATAAATCTCAGGACCCACACAGACCCTGCCAACTATCTAAACCAGATTCATCTCTCCCTTCTCCCTTATCTTGGATACAGTAGTATAGCCCCCTCTATCACTCAAATTCACAAGGTTCTTAAAAAAATCAATCAAATAAAGTTGTGAAGTTATTTCTGAAAGAACAAACTGCTACAAAATCATTTTGAAATTATAAGAGCTTCTTTGTTTTTCTCCCTTGGTATTGATGTAAGATGCTGTCACACTGCAATATCATATTTATTTAATTTTTTGTCATTGAGGCCCCTCCTTCTTTTAGCCTGTCTCCGGGAACACAAAGAGCAGACTGCTAATCAGAAGAGTCCCAGCTGGAATGAAATTGACAGTGTGGGTGCTGAACAAAGTGTTATTAACACTGTGGGCAGAAGCAAAGGATCAGAGAGATGCTTTCTTCCTAGAAATAGCTCCTGGGCTCTCCTCCACCTCATTTGCACCTCTAGGTGTTAGTCATGTGGATTTAAAAAGATAGGACAAAAAAAATTCAAACCTGTCCTACCTCTTTAAATAAAGGCAATCCCAAATGTCTGACTATATCCAGACCATTGTGTAGATCCAGTTAATGGGATAAATGTTTAATAGCAGACCCCATGTTAGGTGTTAGGGATCCAAAGATAAACAAAGCAAAATCTCTGCATCAAATAGTTTGCCTTCTAATATGTAAGAAGGAAAATGAAACCAAGTCTAGCACAGAGTGAGATACATTTCATAATGGGGACAAGTATAGCAGATGACAGAGCTAACAAATTTGAAGTTGGAAGCAAAGAGAAAATCAAGAAAGATTTCTCAGGTGAAAAAAATAACAAATGTATGTCTACTAGTGTACTGATACAACATTCCACCGAATTATTTTGTTTTTTGGCCCAGCACTTCAGAGCATATGTTCTATGAATATATCACCTGGAAAATTCTTCTAAATTTGAAGAAATATTATAATCTACATTTGGAATTACCAGTTAAAATACTTTCTTCTCTTACCTTCTATCCAGTCTGAATTTTAAAGAAATTTGAGGTTTATTTAAACCTAATTTAAAGTTATATTTAAGCTGTTACTCTGCATATTTCTTTTCTTACCAAGAAATTTTTATAGTCAAATATTATAAATTATATGGCATTAAATGTTGCAGACAATTATTTACAAGTTAAATTTCATTTTAAGCCGATCTCACTTTTAAGTAACTTTCTATGCCCTATTACTTTCATTTCTGCATTTTTGAAATTATTAACATTTTCTAGTCTTTGAACAGATTGGAGACCCAATTATAAACACAGAGGATCATACTAAGTCCCACTAACATATTCAATAAGGCCATTGCAGACAAATGTTACAAGGTCAAAACCAGAACTAAACCAGTATTGTTTGAGTAAAAGGTTAATGAGTAGAAAGCAATTTTGACTAGGTTTTTAAGTTTCTTATATATTTCAAGGAATCTTGAAGTGTCATTCAGAACAGAGTCAATAAAAACAATTTATTTCCAGCTCCACTTAAATACCATAATAAATGCAATGGAAATAAATCTGCTGCCTATAAAAATTTTCAGAAAAAAAGTGATTGTACAGAATCCAAGTGGGAACTAAACCTCCCTGGAAAATTCTTCAAAATGGTATAAGATGACCCTTTTATTGTTGATTCCATTTGGTTAGTTGCGTTGTTGTGCACATAATCTTATCTGATGACAAATTTCATGATTAATTTCAATATAAAAACCCTGCTTTTATTTGAGTCTGGTCATCAGTGAAAAAAAGAAAACCTCTTCTCTGGCAATGCACTGGCCCAACTTCGACTAGTAGGAAATACAAGAAAATGTAATATAAGGTACTGTTTTTAAAGAAGAAAGCAATGAGGCTAAAAACAGAATAAGAGTCAACAATCACAGTGTGTTTCCTCGGGTGAAGAGCTAATTTAATGCTGCTCTTTCACAAGTAAATAGTTTTCATTCATGCTTTAATTAATCAGATTAATGTAAGCACTATTTGGATGGAATAAATGTTTGTCTTTTCCATTCTTGTGTGTTATGATTTGCTTATTGGTATCTCAGCTCCATTTCAGATAGCTTAAAGGAATAATTCTGCTTATTCAAGCATGCTGGCAGAGCTGGTTCCAACAAGAAATATCTCTGCATTCACAGTATGGCTCAAAGGTATCTGCAGAAAAAATACCATTTCTATTCAATCAGGCAAGAACATTTGTCCCAAAGTGATGAATCAAAAAAGTAATCTCTTATTTTATAAGGCTCAAACTGCATGTTCTAAGAGACTGTTTTCTTATATCATGATATTCTTTATTCCACCATCTCTATTTCCTCATTAAGTTTGGCATAAGAGTCACCTCTTTATGAACCTGTCCTGACTACCATGGCCCACTTTGACTTCTTTCTTTAAACAATGCATTTTTTTTTTGCATTGATCCTGAAAACAATAGGATGAGTATATGGTCAACACACTGATGTGTGCTAAGGCTAAAAAACAATGTGGGCTTTGGAGCAAGATAGTGCTTGGATGAAATCTGGGTTCAAGTTACTAGCTCTGTGACCCTGGACACTTTACTTAACCTTTCTAGTACCAATCAACTCCTCTGTTGTATTCATCTGTAACTATCTTATAAGGTTGTGAGTATATAAAAAAAATATGTAGCATACCTAGAATACAACACAGATTCCATAAATGTCATTATTGTTTCTATACAAATGGTGTCATAGACTATGATAGAGGTTTATTCATGTCAATTATATATATAAGTTCTTTAAACTTCAGTGAGTTAAAAACTTTAAAAAAATAAATTTCATGAGTTAACATACAGTGTAATATTAGTTTTGGGTGTACAATATCATGGTTTAACACTTTGTCCACACAACACTCTCATCACAACAAATGCATTCCTTAATCCCCATCACCTATATAACCCATTCCCTTACCCCATGTTAATTACATTCTTGATTAGAGAAAGAAATACATTTTTAGGTATAATTCAAAAATCAATTCCCTGACTCTTCCAGCAAGTCTATATATTAAATATTCCCAAATGGCCCTTCTGAAATATTAACAGATTCATTTTCTTGTTTCTTGTTTAAAAGACTAATATTTGAATCCTAAAACAAAATTTAGAAAAAGTAAAGTTTGCCATACCCTCACTCTTCTTTAATCCATAAAATTTCACTATCATGTTCCAGTCTCTCTCTTTTTCCTCCTTAGGACCACTTTCCTCATTCAGGCACTCAGTCCTTTCCACATCATTTACTTGCTTCTCAAAGAACCAATCAAAAAGGTGGTTTCTAAGAACTCAGTCTCAAAATCTGTGATAACTGAAGAACTGCTCTTCAGATGATTTTCTTTTTAAACATTTAAATCTTTATAGAACAGTCTAGTTCATGAATAAGGATTTTAGAACCACACAAAAAAACATGGTGATATATGTAGATGAGATTAAACACACACACACACACACACACACACACACACGCACGCACGCACACTCTAGATCTAAATGTATACCCTATTAGTTCTCATTGTACCGAAGTCCTAAGACAGAGGTAACAGAAAGGAAAGAAGAATAGAAAAGAGAGAGATTAAAAATACAGACTGCAAAGTGTTTAAAAACAAGTTAAGAGAAGGGTACCAAAAAAATTCATTGATCTTTTCAACAAATGGTGCTGGGTCTATTGACTATCCACATACCAAAGAAGGAAGTTGCACCACTTCCTTACACAATGAAGAAAAATTTAAGAGCTAAAATTAATAAAATCCTTAGAAGAAAACACAGAAGTAAATTTTCATTACCTTGGGTTAGGCAATGATTTCTTTGCTACAACACAGAAGGCTCATGTAACAAAAGGAAAATTTAAAAATTTGACTTCATCAAATTAAAACCCTATGTCTTTCTTTTTTTTTTATTAAAAGGTTTTATTTATTTGACAGAGAGAGATCACAAGTAGGCAGAGAGGCAGGTAGAGAGAGGAGGAAGCAGGCTCCCTGCCGAGCAGAAAGCCCGATGCGGGCCTCGATCCCAGGACCCTGAGATCATGACCTGAGCCGAAGGCAGAGGCTTTAACCCACTGAGCCACCCTGGTGCCCAAAACCCTATGTCTTTCAAAGAACACCATCAAGAAAATGAAAAGAAAACCTATAAAATGGAAGAAAATATTTGAAAATCATTATCTGATGAGGAACTTGTATCCAGAATATACAAAGAACTTTAGCAACCTGACAATTAAAAAAAAAAAAAAAAACCCAACCAAAGAACAATAAAAAACCTCCACTTCCAAAATGGGCAGTGGACAAAGGATTTTTACAGATATTTCTCCAATGAAAATATATAAATGGTCAATAAGTACAGGAAAAGTTGTTCAACACCATTGATTTTTAGGGGAATGCAAATCAAAACCACAATGAAATACTACTTCATACTCACTAGGATAGCTACAATAATAATTAAAAAAATAGACAAGTGTTAGTGAAGATATTGAGAAACTGATAACTTCCATGTGCTGATGGTAATGTCAGATGGTTTTGGAAAACACTTTGGCAGTTACTCAAAAAGTTCA
>PITA01025594.1:0-24073 GCA_004023965.1 Spilogale gracilis
ATAAACACAGTTCCTAGGGGCAGCTTCCCCCGGGAGTGAAGCCGATCGCCGGGATAGGGAGGAGCGCAGAGGTCAAGGGGAATTGTTGGTGATGCTGTAGTTCTCGCACGTGGTAATGGCTCCCTGTGCCCGTGTGGCATGGGGCATGATCACTCTGATGTAAGTATGTATACATACATGATGACTTCCCTGGCTGACAGGTAAACTTCAGAGTTCAAAAGCTTAGAATTGATCTCATCCAAACCCCCAGTTTTACATATGCCAAAATAACTTCCAAATAGCAAAGAGATTTGACCACATTTACTCAGTGACTATATGGAGATCAGAACTCATGTCTTGGAAGAAAAAAAAAAAGAACTCACATCTTGTAACCCTGAGTCCATTATTCCTCCATCTATCCTCAGCCCCCAAACAATATTAATGAGTAATAATTATTATTATTATAATCACATATAATCAGTGATAGGCACATAAAAATATAATTATGTATACATAATTTTAGCAGTTATAAGTAAAAGCAATATTACAGTGTCACAATGAGAATGGTTGGATTAAATATTTCTGCTGCAGAAGAGGATAAGAAATTAGATCATACAGGGATCATACTCCCTGAGCAAGCGAAGTCAAATTTCTCTCTGCCTGTGTCCTATTTCGAAGGACCCATCAAATCGTATCCATACGAAAGTGTTGTGTTTACCTCGGCTGTGATTCATGGCTCTTTGCTATCTTAAACCAAAATGGCAGCCCAGAAACTTACTGACAAGCATATTTTCTGTAAATAAGATTTTAATAACATTTTGAAGATGGCTGTGATATGATATACTTGACTCTCAGGGAAGAAGAAAAAGTGTGTCCTAAAAGGAAATGTCCATTTTCACAAGCAGTTTAAAGAGATTGCTGACATTCAAAAAAAGAGTCATGGTGTATCCAATCTACCTATTTCACTTATTAAAATATTTGCTTCCTTTGACTCCAAGGAAAGAATGAGAAAGAATAATTTAATTAATCTAAGCCGTTCTATTCACTATGTGGGTGCCCCAGCATGTGAGAAGAACCTGCCAGTCTCCTGGTGGGCCCCCATTCCTAGATATATATATCTATATATAGTGTGAGCATCTCATCATGCTAAGCCTGGTCTTACTTTTGAAGACCATGCATTTTATTTCTACAATATGACTGCCAAATGCTTGATACTCACCTTCACAGTAATGATTTTTCCAATACTAGAGAAAAAACGTGCAGTTGGACTTATTCAAAGACAGTATGTTCATATATTATCCTTTATAAATGATTTAAGGTCTCTTTCTGGCCTGAGAGTCACTAGAGCTATTCACCAACTATTTCCAGTGTTCTTCCTGGGCCCTTGGTATGGTTTCACTTTCCTGCTCCCTGGAGGTTAGGTAGAGCCCTGTGACTTGCTCTGGTCATTGAACTATGAACAGAAGCGAGGTCCGTGACATTAGGGAGGAACCTTTAACAGTGTAACAGCTGCTGTAGTCCCTTTCTCCAGATTTCGGCATCTGCAGAAATATGGATATGAAGTCTCTCTCAGACTCCCTCAGCAAAGATGGCATGCAACAGAGTCCCCGACACAACTTGTGATGGGCATTCCACATGACTGAGAAATAAACCTTGGATCAAGCCCCGAGATTTGGGAGATAACCCCCATTAAGTGATTCACGGGGAAAATCTGGATTGCATCCCATTTTTGTCCACTGCATTAACTTTAGGTGTGATGTGATTCCACTATTTATCTAGGCATTCTGGAAAGTGTTCATTTGGGCACTGTACTTTTCAGTCCACAGTACTTCCAGAAGGAACACTAGAGAGCCCCACTATGGAACCAACGCTAGTTTAAAATGGGAACTGAAGGAGAGGCAACAACCAAGGGAAGTCAGAATCCACATTTATTGATGAGAGATATATACACAAAAGTTAAAACACTTAGTGAAATATTGGATTCACAGGTTGCTTCCAGTATATAAAGAATATCCAGTTATTTTACACATGAAATGTTACAGTAATCTGTCCACATGGTAAGAAAGCTCAAGGTGAAAATGAAAGATCACAACTACTCCAGATGTGCTTTGCCAACGAGGCATCTCCTAGTACCATACTAAAGAAATAACCCCAAAATTAGATGAAGTTTTTATCTTTTCTCATCCATTAGTCTTTAAATACCTATGTGCTATCAGTGCTCTGGGCTACATGATTTTAGACCAATGGGGATTGTGAAGTTGAGGGAAACGATTATTCTTCTCTTTCATTCTGGACACATAAGAATCTCCCGAGGAAACCCTGCTTAAAGGCTTGCTTTCTTTCTGTAGGGTTTCCACCCATAATCCAACAGCAGTTGAAGAAGCCACATTTTCCAAAAACGTGCCTGTCTCACCATCCGTATTCCCTTACTTCAATCATTGGAGAAGCCACCGAAAATTAATGTGCTTTGTGCCCTCATGGGATCGAGCAGCTTCACCCCTTTTCGTGAAAAGAGAGGGACACTCAGCGTCCCCGGCTGTGCATGGCCTTTTTTTTCTCTGTCCTTCCGGAGGGGAAAGGGGTGACGGGAACTATCGATGCCACGGTATTCCATGTAGTAATCATTAGACAGAAGGTGTGTTTTAGGAGGCAAGTGGATATTTGCATTAGTTAGTCTCATTTTCAATCACTCAAAACATGCCCACAGAGCCTATTAGGTAGAGGTCATACTCCCTTCACATCTGTGGGATCTGTGCCTCATCAGTTGCCTTTCTGCAATCCCAAAGCTCTATACCGAACTTTCCTGGGCCTCTAGTGCTCTGTCTACGGACTACCAGAACTGTGCTTCTGTGGGGTTTTGCCTCTACAGCAGTTAGTTAACTTGACTCGAGAAACCAAGGGGGACAAGGTTCTTCAGAAGCACGAGCATCATGATCAGTATTTGGCAACCAGAGAAGCAGACCTTTACCTAAGGACAGGATGCTAGCATGCGCATAAGCAGGCTGAACTTTTGTCTGTCTTGAGTCCAATCCACCAAGCAAAGGAGGGCTGTCGATAAGTGTCCTCGTTCTACACCTCCCTGAGCCTAGATCATCAGAAGCTCCACAGCTATTTTGCCATGCATTAGACAGATGACCTTTCACTAAGAATGACACGCCTCCAACCCTCCCTTGCTCGGAATTGCATATTTACAAAGATGCTGGACACATACAATTTCACACAATCATTGGTATAAAGGATTCATAGAGAAGTTCTTCACTTACGCATACCTAGATCACATTTAAAAAGAGAAGCGATTCACTAGTTATCTAAGAGGGAAAAGAAGGGTTTTTTTAAAACACCAATTGACATGTCTACCACATTTAGAGGAATAGCCAAAAATAACATTTAAATTAAATTAAAATACATCTATACACCATTTCACTGAAATTACACACAGAGACCTACATCATAGCGACACAAAGTGCACAGGCACTGTTCTTCATGCGCGAACCAAATGTCACTGTATACACACAAGAACATGCTTTGAACAATAATCCGTTCCGTTGAAAATCACAGGTGCAATCACTGCCAGTTGAGGGCACTTCTCGTCTGTTTGCCGAATGAGGAACAGTTTCAAACGCACATCGGTACACTTTCTACGGAATTGACTATCTTTTTAAAACATGGCAAAAATATTGGCCCTACGGCCATATCAGAAAGTGTGTTTGGCAGAAGGAAGACCCAACCCCCGAGTCTTTGCAGCCATTTTCGATTTGCCTTTTGGGGAAATTACATAGATTGTTCTCCACCTGAGGACAGAATCTACCTGGGCTGCTTCTAAACAATGTCAGTGTGACTCTAAGCTCCCACCTCCAGCCCCGGTAATTAAGAGTTTTGCTTCATAGCTGGTACTAATAACCTTTTTCTTAAAAATATGTGCTCGATTCACACAACAATGTGACGTTTACTACTGATTTGCTTGGCAAGCATGAACCGCAGCAAATCTGTCTTGAGTTGCTTCCTAGCGTTCACCCTGAAGCTCTACTAGTCGAGGTTTTCCTAAGCCAATTTTGACATGAATTATTGGGGGGAAGGGAGGGGAAGTTCTGATATAGAAATGATCCCACACTTATCACCTTATTTTTCATTTTCTTACTTTGGTGAAATTTGAACACTTAGCTGGAAAAGGAAGGTCTGGTGTCAGGAATAAGGAAGTAGCACCATTCCTCAAATTTAAAAGAGTCATTGTTTAAATGCATATCTTAACCAGCTAAGGGACTGAAGGGATTCCTCGTTCTTTATGGTCATTTTGTTCTTGTGGCGTGAAGGACTGGATTCTTAAATTTTTCGAATGCGGTTCTATGCTCAGGAAACAATTGAGAGCTCTAAGTCGCCGTAAAAACATCTTGTGCTCTGATTAGTTATAATTCTACATATGTGGTTATATAGAAAATACCATAAGAAAATATCTGTCTGCAAAATTACAGATACTAAATAGATTAATTCAGTCTACACTGAGTTCTTTCTGGTTTATGAAGAATAGATACAAACCTATAACATTATTAAAGGCTAAATCAATATTAAACATATAATATCCAGGACTATAAATACATTTCCTCGTGCTCTTTATAAATAATAACAAAGAAGTCCAGGGATTTGTTTTAAAAAGAACATAAGATTGCGCTGGAGGAAATTGTGAGTGGGGTACGATACTGATCGCAGGGCAGTGGGTTGTTCCTGGTAACATCCGTTCTTACCAGGAAGCCAAAATATATCTGCTGGCAGAAAGATCAAATTAGATTCACAGTTTGCCAGCTCTCTCCTTAAGCTGTAGAAAACAAATAGAAAAACAATATACAAAAATCCTCACAAAAGTAGTCTTTTATATACAAATCTCTAGAGCGACCAGATAATCTGATCTGTGTTGTGCAACATGGAAATGCAATGCTGAGGTTCCCCAGGGGGAGGAGGAAGAACAGAGGGAGTTAAGGTGATTTATGGAAAGTTCTGGATGCCCAAGGTTGAGTTCCTAGTAAGGATAATTACTCTCCTGGAGTAGTAAGTAAGCAACCAGAGGGCCAGCTTCCTGATCACACATCTCAGAGGATTCAACACGTGGAGGAGAAACCTCAGAGCTGTACTAGACCAGCTTCCTTGGCGAGTGCATGCATTTCTCTCCTACCAGAGGCAACAACCATTTCTAGGCAAGCTGAATGGTTGCCATGGAGAGAAACAGAGCCCTGGAGGGAGCAAGGCTCTGATGGCATCATCCCTGTTTCCACCAGGGAATGATGACGAGGGTCACGGTCAGCTGTTATGTTCCAACACTCACCCAGGGATCGGGGGTGTCTCCAGAGTGACTGGAGACCTCTGATGACCCATGTTCTAGGTCATGTGTTGACTCTGCAAAGCAGTGGGGTCTGTTTCAGAGGCAGGGTTTAGTCTCAGCACCAAAGAGCCCTGTGTGACAATCAGAAGAACTTTTAAGAATCTCAGCATGGATACTTGGTCTTGGAGGTAGGAAGGTGAAGCTAGGCTGGACACGGGGGAAAAAATCAGTAATTATTCAGGATATAATTTGAGTGAAGGAAGTAAGAATGTGTGGGCCTCTCTTGCTTGTTTCTAGGTTCTTGTACGGGTCAGTGGAGAACTTGCCTTTGTCTTGCTGCCCTTGTCTTGGGTCTTCTGCACTCAACACCCAAACAGCAACACCCTAACCCAGTCCTTTCCAGCCTATGTTTATGTCTTGCTTCCCCAAATCTAAAGAGCTGGGCTTCTCTGGCAGCCAAGTAAATACCAAACCTATTCCGTTTTTTAGCAGAAGTTTGGGCACAGAGCAAGGACGAAAGCAGGGCCCCATTGCAGCGGTACCAGGAAGTGCAAGAGGGTACTCAGAAGTCATGCTGGTGGTCAGCACTTTACAACTGCGCATCTTATCTACCCTAGAAACCCCGCAGGCGCTGAAGGGCTCAGTGATAACCTGCACAACCTCACTCTTGTAAGATAGAGCTTCTCTAGCCGGATGGGATGCCCACGATAAAAGCAAACCAAGAGGATTGTTTGAAAATGAATTCAAATATCCCTGCAGAGAGGGACTTGGCTGAGTCTCAGCCTGTGCTCGCCTCTGCGGATCTGTGTATCGGCAGAGAGGGAAGGCATTGATGGACAACTACCATTAGTGTGTAAGTCTTGCACCAAATTTCATAAGAGTGTTCAAGTTTATTTGCCAAAGGCTTCCAAATTCCAGTACTGGGTTGGCAAGGAGGACAGTGCACAGAAAACTGCGTGTTTTGGGCTTGGAGTGGGCTCTGTTGTGACAGCGACAATGACGTAAGGCCCTAGTGAGGCTCTACACCCCCCTGCCTCTCCGGCAACAGTCTTCTCTGAGCTGAATTGCTACTCCTGCTAGGACGGTGAGTTAGGCAAAGGGCAGTTTTGTCAAAGAATGTCTATTTGTATCTCAAAACACCAAGCTACAGATTAACATGGCCACCTTCCAAGTTTGTTGTACAACATCAAAGGAAGAGAGGGGCTTGAATTTAATATTGCCCCAAGGGGATGAAAAAAAATCCCAATTCATTATTCTTTATTATAGGCAACTCTGACTTAAAACATAAGCAAGTCATACTTTATAGTAGTAAGCCTCTGATGAAAAAAGAAATTAAAGCAGAGATCATAATATCATGAATTCTTAGGGCTCGAAGAGGGTTTTAATCACTTAATCCAACCCCTTCACTTTGCATACGGGAAAGAATGAGGCTTGGGCAAAAAAGTGAGTTGTCTACGCTATACAGCTAAACACCGGCTGAGCCTAGGTCAAATGTTTCAACAGCATTATTTCTCATCCTCCTTATGTCATTATGTGAATTCACTGTGTTGTGCTATGAAATGAGATAGTATTCGATTAAGATTCCTTGTCATCTTTTCTAGAACCAGTCCTCGCACTAACACATGTGGTCTTTTACTAAACTGTCTCTCAAGTAGCAACACTGACAGGTGGAATGAGAAAGGAGGACGAAGAAGTGGGAACTTGGATTTTCCTTCTGGGAAAACCATAAGCAGCTATGGCACAAGCGGCTTGGACTGGTTTCAGCTAAGGAGAACAATCTGCCGTTAGTGCCTGCCTGGGTTGACCCTCGATGTTCTTATTCTAGATTTTAGCCAGAAAGTGCCGGCGATACTGAGGCCATTAATTTCTGGCAACTAGATTTACAAAACTCTCACTTCAGAATTCCTTCAGGCTCTTTGCTTAAACTTAATCTTTTTAAGTTCTCAGAGGGGATATAAAGTTTAAGTGAAATAAGCCAGAGACAAATTCCATATGGTTGCATTCATATGGGGGAATTTAAGAAACAAAACAAAGGAGCAAGGATAAAAAGAGACAAACTAAAAAATATAGAGAACAAATTGCCAGTTGCCAGAGGCGAGGTGGGCGGGGGGGCCTGGATGAACTAGGTGGAGGGAAAGAAGCATACTCTTAGTGTGACCCTAATACTCCAAGAGTGGATATTACGATAGCCAAAAATCTCCTTGGTCCTTTTTCTTGCCTTGGAATGAATTTATCTGGAGAATAAAAAAAGCAAAAACAGCAACCTAGACAACTGTATGGTCCCAAGAAGCAAAAAGCAGGGACAAAGAGCCACCTCCATGGGGTGTGACTGCTGAGCACTTGCGGCCATCAAGCCAAACAAGAGCGGCAAAGACCTCATCAAGGGTCTGAACCATGGAAAAATTCTCTCTGAGCATGTGTATACCTACTCGGACTTACTGCCATATTTCATGGGAAACTATAGCACAGACAGATTCCTTGATGCTGACAAAAAGTAAGATATTGTGCCATGATGTTTGCTCGTGAGAACAAAAGGAAGTGTGGTATTTGCAGAAACATGGCAGGATTGGGTTTCCTTTCAGGGAGCCGGTAGACAAGTTACCCAACTCCGGAAGGATTTCTTTACTAGATACACTTGCAAGTGACATACTTCTCCATGCAAGATTGAAAATGACCTGAGGCCCTCTTCTCAGCTATTGGGAATCCTGAGACTTCCTACCAGGAATACAACTCCCCATAAATTGAATTTCCCCTAAGCACTTCTCAGTTTCTACCAGTCTAAAGCCAGAAGTGAGGCATCTGACACCCTTTCTTTGGGCTGACCAATATTGCAGAGGAGAAGCTAATAATTGTCTTTTACGGGACAAGGCAACTTCTTCAGGCAATGAGACTATAAGCTGTGTTTCCACACCCAATAGGAAATAAAGAATTGAATCTGATATCTATGTGGTTCAGATCTTATTACCTGAAGACCTGTATTGAAGATCTCTGTGATCTAGATTTTTGCCTTGATTCTCAGATACTCTGCATGAGAGGCACATCCTCAAAGATCTAAGGTAAAAGCTTCGCTTGAGAGAGAAGTCATTCTTCCTGCTGATTGGATTTGGCTCATTGAAATGCAGTAATCAAATCATGATTCTAGTTGGGCTTCCCAGTGAGAAAAAAAATTATAAAGGGGTGGGTGAAAGTGTGTTTAGCTGATTTTCTCTGAAAATGATTCAGATTCCTAAAAAGAGTGAATGAGTCTGTAAGAAAATAGTGTTGCCCAAGCCCTGACGTACAGACCTTATGGGACACAGTGGGGGAATCTCACCTGCTGTGTCTGTATGTAACTTATGCATCATCAAATATTAATGGACTGTTACAAGCATTTATATCTGTGTTGAACCTATTAATATAAATCTGTGCATATAATGGAAAGATTATGGGTTTCTTATTTAGAAAAATGTTCTAAGAGGTATACTCTGGGTCTCTTTGTTCTATTTATGGCACTCATGCTGGCCAAGGGAAGCCCCACTGGGCATGGCATAAGAAAATGAACAAGACCTAAAAAATAGAGAACACAGTCACATGTCAGCTCTATATACATCCTGGATTTGGGGGTTAGTCCTGACTTTGACAGATTATTCATTTTTAATATGATGTGAATTTCCAGATGAGAGTGATTTCCTAAGCATGTTCTCATGAAACGTATTACAGGTAGCCTAAAACCAGAAAAACCTGTTTTGTTAAGCTGTACACCTTGTTTCTTCTGAACACATCATCCCCTTATATGTTTTACAGGATAACTAGGAAGACAAAGAAAAGCAGGAAGACACTGAGGCAGTCTTGGGAAGACAATCCCGAGACCACTCTTTTGAGAAACACGTCAGCGTGTGTAAGTGCTAAGCTGGCCTTAAGCAGCAAAACCCACAAACTCCTCGGTGCCTTGCCTAGATCCTTCTCTTCACCATCACAAAGCTCTTGGGAACACCACTTAAAGACAATCCATAACAGTTTCACAGCTAAATCCAGGAACTGTCCCCTTGGCCCACAGTATCTGCTTTAAAGAGTGTATTATCCACTACTACATTTCACATGTCCTTGGCGACCCAGTTAACTATCCATCTAATGAGAATGAAGACCAATGACACTAAAAAGGAAAACAGGCAAAAAGCTGATTAATACTGCTCAACAGTGATCCTTACCCAAAAATAACGAGGGTTGAGAGACAAAAGCAATTGGAATCTTACATCTCTTGTATGTTCCAAAGGTGTCTGGTTTGGAAGAGAAAGTCACCAAGAATGGGTAATAAAGGGTATGTGATGTCTACACACGACCTCTTCTCAGAACATTTGGACCATACGACTCTTGGTGTGTACCCCAGCACCCATCTGCTGGTCTCTGACGACCACCTGCTCCTAAGTGTGGACCAAGGTTTTACAGGCTCCTCGGAGTCAGTCAAATGTACTTTACTTCTCAGTGATTCATGTGCAAGTTCCCAGCAAACTCCCAAAGCCTTCAACCTTAGGAAAATACTGTGAGTTATTCAACAGAAAAGGATAGTAGAGAAACTGACTAGTTTAGTTTGTACGATCCACCATCAGGATTCGTCGGTGTCTATGGCATACAAAGGGCGGTGCTAATCCACTTACATTATTTACTCCCTCAAACCACGACAGCCTTGAAGACGCCATCTTGAAGTTATGAGAAGCTATCATTTGCTCCCATTTCATGGCTCAAGGCCACCTCGACTTTGCCATAGGAATGTCACCTCTACAGGATTTTGCACGTTTGTTTCCTGTTCCTTGCTACAGAGAAGACTGGGAAGCAGATTGGCCTGCCTTCGACGGTGCCCTGTAACTAGTTTCAGGTGCTTTGAGAGAATACAACAGGAGGCTTTCTACATATTAGATCAATGATGGTGCTTTGCTTTGATCGAGAGAAGGTTTCAGAGGAGGCACAGCCAACGTAACTGTCCTCCATGTGTGAGGAGAGCAGAATGATTAGGCCTTCTAGGTTAATGAGACTGACTGAAATAATTTGCAGATTAAAAACGTCTTTTGTTGTTAGAAATCAAGAAGAATTTTACAGCTGAAACAAAGAAAGTAAAGCACTGATCAAATTATCTCACTTGATTTCACTCTGCCAAGTGAATGCAAAAGAAACCCAACTGAATTTGAATATTTGACACTGGTTACAGTTGACTTTGGCTATGCTCTCCCCCTTTTGCTCACATGCGCAGTGGCTATATGCAAATTACATCTTAATCCATTATCAAATTGAGAACAAATTTTGAGACCTACTTTGAAATTTCAATAATTATTTCCCCAGACTGGATAGGGCAGAGCAGAAACTCAGTGGGTTCCGTAATCAGCTGCCTTTATGAGCACCGTTCCCACCTCCATTCTCTTTGAAATACGTGGTTGAAAGAGTATGCAGAAGATAGATTTTCAGAGTGCCCGAAGACAGGGATTTGCTTTTAATCAAACACATGGGCAACCTCTACAAGGCATTTCAAGAGAATTATGTTTAGAGGCTTCCAGCAGAATCTCTTGCGTGTAACAAAGCAGAAGCACGGGGAACACTTGAAGGAATCATACACTGAGTGTCTGCTCGTTATCCCAGGTCCCCGGAGTGTACCACATCGTTTCGGTCGTGTCCGCTGGGAAAAGAGCATCCTCGGCTCTATATCTAGAGAGCAAAGGGAAGCCAGCCAGAATGTGCCTTCACTTCAAACTGATTCCTCCAGCAGCCTCCATTCAGACAGGAATACAGGTGAGAAAATGAGGCATTTACAAAGCATCACTCGGCAAAGACACGGCACCGCGCCTACCACTGACTCACAACAGATCCTCCAAGCCTCAGCTAGCAGATTAAGTAAACACAGAAATAGATGCATTTTTTTTTCCTTTTTAAAGACAGCTTGTTTATATTCTCTTTTTACCATTAGATATGCTGGGGAGTTTGTTCAAAACTTTGCTGAGAGTCATATCCTTATTTTTCACGTTTCCACGGTTCTTCTTCGACTCCGCCGTCGGCGGACTTTCCGTTGGCTGCCAGAGTCACCTGAAAATAATTATCGTCAGCATCCAGCTAATAGGCCACAAACCAGAAAACCACCCCCACGGGTTATAGGGAGGAGCACCAGATCCAAGCTACGCTCTGCGACCTCCATGTTAGTTTTAAATGTCATTCTTTCCCAGTGGATTTGGGGCCCGTATGCTTTTCAATGCAGATTTGTAAATATTGAGAAGTCCACATTGGCCTTGGGAAGTATGGAGGACCTAGAGACAGTCTGCAGTTTGGGGGATAACTTCTACTCTGTTTTTAGGTTTGGGGGCGTGTCAAATTACACAGGGACCAACCGTCTAAGAACGCAGCCCTTAACAAAACAGTGTCCTTGTGCTACTCCATACAACCAGAGAAAACATCCCAGAACTCAACAGCTAGTTCTACACATGCATGGGAAAGGTTCAGTTCCAAGGAGGCCAGGTCGGTTTAAACATACCCGACTGCAAAATCAGAAATCGCCAAGGTCTGGATACCAGATAAGCTATCCAGGCTTTAAACATGAAAAATAAACGAAAGGATTAAAAGCCAGAGATCAGTGGCAAGCGTGCCTAAATGATTTCAATACAGACATTTCATAATCAGTTATGATCAGCAGCCTGCCTATATCAGGGCTTTCCTGGCTCTAAGGGAACTGAACCCTTACACAGAACGGGAGGTGTTCCCCCCACTTCTACACCATTTCCTAGCTTACCTTCCATCTGTCTGTCCTCAACGTCATGTGCAAACTTAAACCCACGACTGATATTCCACATAATGGAGAGACTGGATTTATGGAAGCATTAGGATATGGAGATATGACAAATGCAGCAATGTTTGAAAGAAATCTCACCTTCTTCTTACCCAAGTGGAAGTGAAACGCATGCATTAGGAACACACACAACATGCTAGGGACAGAAAACCAAACCAAGCGTGTGAAGATAAAAGCTATTCATTCCTCCTCTGATCACCAGCAGGCCCCCATATTCTTCTAGAAAGACCATGCCACAAGCCATGACTACCCTACATGCAGTTATTCTGATTAAAATTTAAAAGTTTGCGTGTAACTTCAAACTACGGTGACAAAGGCAAGAGTTTGAAAGTAGAAGAGGCCAACAGGACGCAACGATGCTTGAAGTGGTTAACATTTTGACCAGAGCTGCAGCAAATTTGTTTCCCCTTCAGTGAACTGTCAAGAAAGACTGCCAGGAACAAACTATCTGCCTGGGAAAAGCTGTCTGTTCACTCCGACCTTGAATGTGCCTAGTTGGCTTTGAGTGATGGACAAGATCAAGAGCTGTGAAAAATTATAGATCATGGTTAGGTGCCTCTAGCAGCACTCGGGGATGAGACCTTCTTGTAGTCATCATGGTTGAATATTGGGGCCTGTGTTTCCAAAGTGGCTGGGATAGAAGTTCTTTTTTTTTTTTTTTAGCATTTTTTTTTTCTTTTTCTGGCTGGTTCAAGGAAGCTGGGGCTCCACTCACCAGTCCATCCCATCTCTCTCTCTTCCAACCACCTGGGTAATAGAAGAGCAAGAAGGAGTGGGCAACTGGCAGGAAGCCTTGATGTCTCCCATCTTGGTGTTTAAAAACAGTGAGATGGAGAATGGACCAGAAGGCGGTTTAAGCCTTTACTACAAAATTACACATTCGCTTTGCTGTCCTCCCGTGCCCATTTCAGGGCTTTGCAGATAATGGGCCCCCAAGAAACATGTGATGAATGATCAAAATATAGAAGTCATAAGATCAAGTTGGAGGTGTTCAATGAGACCCCACAAGGCACGCAATAAATACTTGTTAAATAGAGCATAAAGCCATTCCACGGGAATGTGGACCCTTGTTTACCCAAACTAACATTTTGATGGGGAATAATCCAGAATGTTCATTTAGACATGGGAAACACTAACTTTGCAGGAGAATGGAATATATGTTTTAGGTACATCTGAGTTTCTAATAATTTGAATAATTTTCACTGAATCAATTAATTTTTGCAGTTGTCTCGTGATGGGTGAGTCCTTCCTTAGTTTGTACCAGAGCCTTGGTTCATCCACACACATCCTGATATAGAGGAGAGGAGCAAAAGACTGTTGCTGGTCCATTAGGCTTCTGGATCTATGTTACAGTTCAGTAAAGAGAATCACTTCTACATTACCCTTAATTGTCTGGCAGAATCTGTGGTGTATATTTGGAATGATCGAGAAGTAACCCAGGAAGAAATTAACTATTAAATGAGATCTTGAGATCTCATTAAAGGAGATCTTGTCAACAGGAGTCAAAAAGGTATCAGAAATCTGTATCAGATACAGATTACCTTCAATTGCTGCCTGGAACCATATTAATAACCCAGACTTCAGATGACTCGGTTCACCTGCCAGGGTTTCTCCAAGTTTGCTTCACTCTGGTCATGACACTCTGTCTTTGACAATGTCAGGTTAGTTTCAATGAAGGCTAGACAGAACCCATCAAGCTTGAAGACTTAGTACCCAGCAGCTTGTGAAAAAGTCCAGAACATCCATGATTCAGGAAAGATATGGGATATGTAGTATATGGAAAATTGTCCTGAAGTAGGGTTGTCCTTTACTTGAAATAGTTTCCCAATTCTTGGAGCAAAATGACTGTCAGTTCAAAACTCACCTTTTCACAAAAATAATTAAGAGAAAGATAGTTGTGCAAAGTTGGGTGGGCATATTTTTGACCACTATGTAATATGCAGCAAGAAGGAATAGTTATGCTACGTCAATTAAGCAATTCTGGGTATTTCTCTTGATGTTTTCATTCAAAGAATAGGATATGTGAAATCCAGCAAAGCCTTAGAACCACAAATTCTTCAGCAAAATGTTCAAGAAAACCAATCAGATTTGTGGAGTCACTGGATGGGGGCGGGGTCAGAATGACTGTTTTACATCACATGGATGAACCAAGCAAGTGATTGACTCTCTCGCTGTTAGACCTGATGATTTCCTGCCCCATTAGACACAGAGTTAGATGATCTGGGACTCACAGAAGCTTGGGTTACATGATCCTTCAGAGAAATAAGTGTAACAATAATACATGCAGGGATTTTTTTGTGCTTGTCTTAGGAAATTGAGCATGCACTACTATATACAGGTCTCAATATCCATGAATGGGAAAGGTACCTTGCACTCATCTACTATGACAGAGTTGTGTGCGGCATAGACACATTGATTGGAGTTGCTTTCCCTGTGGTTCTTCACATCATCATAAATGGACTGAGTCTTGGTCATTTCAATATCTTCATGAACTCGATGCTGGGAGTCAATAGTATCCAGCTCAGATTTGGAGAGGTGATAGACAATCCCAGCCCCAAAAGAGTCCCCCACAACGTTGACTGACGTTCTCATCCTGTCCCTGGGAACAAAGAACAGAAAACGGTTAATGAACAAGCAGTGACATGGTAGTGAAGAGGTCAAGGTCTAGAATCAGAGAAACCTGGAAATGAGTTCTGGCTCTACTTCTCCCTCTGCCTGATCTCGGGCAAGTTACTTAATTTTTATGAGCCTCGATTTCCTTGTTGGTCAATTAGAAATAACAATCATTACTTCTCGCATCAACTTGTGGGAAAATTAAATGAGATCATGTACCAAAAAGGCTTAGCAAAATCCCTGATGGATGGCAAAAATATAACAAACAATAACAAAGAAAAAGGAGAGAAGGAAGGATTGGAGGAAAATAGTTCTCAGATCTCGGAATTGGTACCCAGGGTCCAGACTCTACTAGCTGTGTCCTGCAATTCCTCTTGGTTTAAACCATTCTTCAAAGACTCCAGGGGCGCCTGGGTGGCTCAGTTGGTTAAGCGACTGCCTTCAGCTCAGGTCATGATCCCAAAGACCCGGGATCGAGCCCCGCATCGGGCTCCCTGCTCGGCGGGAAGCCTGCTTCTCCCTCTCTCACTCCCCCTGCTTGTGTTCCCTCTCTCACTGTGTTTCTCTCTGTCAAATAAATAAAATCTTTAAAAAAAGAAAAAGACTCCAGATTACCACTACTTATGTTACTTATAAATTCTCCTGTAACAGAGAATTCATCTCTTTGTAAGGATTGAAACTAACACTGCCTTTCCCTCGGCACCTCACTCTTCCCTCAACACATACATATACACGAACATAGCAAGTGGGTGAGAAACCCAGCCACAATTTTCTCCCTAACCAATATGTGCAGAGACTGTGTGTCCTGGAAAAACAAAACAAAACAAAACAAAAACAAACAGAATACTTTGTCATGCTTTCTCAGTTAACCCCCCCAAAATTAAATCTTCTAGAGTGCCTCTTGAATCAGGAAGTATCAATAAAAACCCTTCCTCAAATCTTCTTTCCCAAGTTCTAATTTGAAAAAACCAGACGGTCCAGAACTCCCCTTCTTAGAAAGTCAGCACCGGGAAACTGAGTTGTTAGGAGTAAGCTGTGTTCTCTTGTCCATTAGTATAATTGGTGTGAAGAGTCCTTGTAACCATGTGTATGAGATACTTGAAGTCTCAAAGAGAAGGATGCTGGAAAATCAAAATCTTTCTTCTAAAAAAGAAAGAATTTAAGCAAAAATGTTGCTAAGATGAAAATGTTGCTTATTCCAGGGTACTCTAGCTTTTAATTCAAAAAATATATAAGGATATTAGAATTAGTTGAAGGCAAAGTGGAAGTTTTAATTGGTTCTTAGAACAGTCCTAAAATAAATTCTAGTTGTTACTATTAAATCTATCTGTCATCAGAGAAATGAAGCCACTCCAGAAGGAGTCTGGCCTGGCTTCCTTGCAAGGAGCTTGTGAACCAACTAGCCTCTGGTTTCCAGTGGGAAGATGTTCTGCATACAGAAATGAAAATCAGAACCCGACTTCAGCTCTCAGGAGCAGATCTCCATCTGAGGATGCCCCTCTTCTCCCTTCTACCTTGGAGAATCTGCCTCAGGGTGATAGAGTCTCTAGAAAATGAAGACTGGCCCTTGAGGTTCTCCGCAAAATTAGGCACCTGACACCAAGTTTGGTAAGAAGCCCCAGTGTGAGGGGATGAGAAGATAGCCATCATGATAGTTAAGAAAAAGTATAGACTCTGGAGACAGGCTGGATTCAAATGCCAGCTTTTCCTTCTACTTGTTGGAAAATGCTGATCATACTTAACATTTAACTGTGAGCCTTAGTGGCCTCACCCATAAGATCAAAATAATAAAAATGTCTATGACACTGAGTTCTTGTGAAGATTAGAGAAGATAATAAAGTGCTTAGTGCAGAATTCTTGGAGACATTTAGCAAGAGCTCACAAAATAGTAGTTATTACATGATGTGTACTTTAAATATCACTATATATCTTACCAAGTCAATTTAAATATGTTTTGGGAAGCAACTAGGTAGAATGCCCAAATATGCTGAGTTAAGCTACCGTCTCCCCCTGGAAACATTAACCCTATTTGCAGGACAATTCCTATGGTGGCACTCCCAGCTAACCAGCTGAGTTATTTATCCATCATGTGGTCTCCACTATACTTTCAGTCCCTCCTGGCATAGGTCCTGAGCCATGCACCCAACATCCTTGACCAACTGTTAAATTCCAAAGAGTGCTCAAGTCTTCAAGAGGAATTCCCTGAGTGCCCATTTATATCATGGCCCAGAAGGATCTACCTTACTGGCAAGTAGATGGACCGAGGCAGTGGTGGTGGAGATGGTGATGATGGTGATGATGGTGATGGTGGTGATGATGGTGATGGTGGTGATGTGGTGATGATGATGGTAGCTGATATATCACATTTAATAAGTCTAGGAATATGCTTTACAGGTATTACCTTGTTTAATCCTCTCCACAATGCTATCAGAAGTAGTATTATCCACATTTAAGAAATGAAAACTCTGAGGTCTGGAGAGATTTAATGGTGTCACAAAGTTATCCATCCTACTAAAGTCATAGACCAAATTCGAGCACAGGCAGTGTGCTCCAGAATCCACCATGCAAAGTGTCTAGGAGCCAGACAGCTCTGATTTTGAAACTAGCTCAGCCACTTACTAACTGTGTAACCTGGGTCACTTCCTCTACCATAATTTTTCTCATGCAGGCAAAATACCTATTTTTTAGGATTTCAAGAAGCTATAACCAGTTCCTGACCCATAGTGAATTTTCATTATATGCTGGCTCTTCCCCTTTTGGGAAAAGCCATCACTCATACCCCTGCCCACCGTATGGGCAAAAGCACAACATACTATGCTCAAGGCTTAATGACTTTTTCAGTTTAATAAATCCATTGCCACCCAAATGGGTGACATAAGTTTACTCTCATTTGTAAACTCTCTGACCTCAAATCCCAACTCTCCAGAGCAGTCACTGAACCAAGTTTTTGGAATAGAATATCTCTTCTACCTCTTCCCTACTCTCAGATCTCCTTGAATTTGAAAATGAACTCTGACCAGAGGAAATAGCTATCAGGCCAGGAACGAATGAAGACAGAATCAGGCAGAACCAAAGCATGCTGATGTTTGACACCAAAATCAAGATGGAAAGGGCCCTAGACTTAGGAGTAGATCCCTAACCCAGATCGTCTGACTCTCTTACCTAGAGCTAATCTCCTCTCACCTGAGCATGAAATATGGAATGGGGCTAATCCTGACCTCACAGGATAATTGTGAGGGTTGAATAAAATGAGAGAAATATTCGGCATGCCTTAAGTACTCACTAAAGATTGTAGGAACACATGAGCATCCAAGTGGCTATGTAGAAACAAGAAAGGAACACAGACTCTAATACTTTGTGAGTTCTTTGTTAGTTCATTAATTCATTCAACAGATGTACAATGAGCACTTAGTGTGTGCAGGACAGTATATCCAGGACTCTGGCAACAAAGAACAAGAAAAAGCCCTTCCTGTGCTTCCTCTTCCCCCTAGAACCCACACTCACTTTACTTCTCCATGTCCCCCAAAGAGTGAGATAAATGTTCTAATAGGAATAAGGGTTGGGTGCTATGGGATTTTGTAGGTAGGACATTTTATCTACACTTGGGCCCCTGGAAAGACTTGAGTAGAAGTATCTCAAGTTAGGTCCTAAGGATACGTCTGAGACAATGAGCTACAGAGAAGAAATAAATAATGTGAAATTGAAGGGATAAGAGCATTCAGGAGGCAAATGAGTGTAATGAGAGGCAGAAGGCAAGAACTGACTAAATCGTATATGGACTTATCAGCCAAGTTCGAGTCAGGGGGAGACACCAGAGAGCAAGACCATGCTTGTTCCAGTATGAGGAATGGTTTGAAGAACAGCAAGGCTGAAAAAGCAAAATCCACTTGGTGAAGAGGTGGTGGGAGGTTATGAGACTGAATTACAGAACTTGAGGACTGATGGGTCATAAAGAATAAACAAGAAGAGAGTCAAAGCTTCCTCTCAGGTTTCTGGTTTTGGGCAATCAGTGAACCATGCCACCGTATGTATGGGAACGATAGGTTGGGATGAGAAAAGTTCTCATGTTAGCTTGAACATACTGGGTCTGAGATCTGGGAGCCAGCCAAGCAGAGATGTTCCACAAGTGGTTGGGAATATGAACTAAAGATCAAGAGAGAAGACTGGGCTGAACAGAGTGACTGGGAGCGGACACCTAAAGAGGCAATGGATGGGTGCCGCAGGTGTATCCAGTTCATCCTTGGAGGGAATGGAGAGTGCGAAAAAGTGCCCCTTGGTTTTAGTGACAAAGAGGCCATTACTGATGCAGCCAGGGCAGGTACAAGCCAGGGGCAGAGAGAGAAGCCAGTTCACCATGGAGAGAAAACAGAGTGAGAAAGAGAAAGAGGCACCATTATTTGTTATCAATGGATTCAAGACAACTGATAGCAAAGGTGAAGGGAGGGAGGGAAGATGGAGGGAGACAGGAGATAGAAATTTTGGTTTGCTGCTGAGGCCACTGGGGGGGATGTCTGACCAGCTCTGGGGAAGTCCAAGTCTGGGCAAAGCAGGATATGGGAGTTTACAGTTCACATGTGGAAAGTTCTCCACAGGCAAATACTTTCATTCTGCCTCACAACCAGTCCCGACTGTTCAGGAAACCCTGCTGACCTCAAGGGCTTCAAGGCTACTTGGTATAAAGAATTTTAGAGTGCTTGGTGCTATCCTTGAATCTGGACACCATGTGAAAGGAGACAGGGGGGAGGTCAGAATCTTTTGCTGAGGGGATCCACTAGACACCCTAGCTCTGAGGCCACCAGGAACCGAGAGAAGATGAGAGAAGGTCTCGCCTTAGTTATTCACACCGATGAACCTGGTCTAGGTCCCTGGGAGAAAGGCAATTGCCAGGGTCCTCTCTCTCTTTTCTACCTCTTGATCTAAATCCTCTGGCAGGAGGGTGTTAGAATTGTCTGAAAGTCCTGGTTCTCATGACCTAACAGAGCCAAGGGAGCAGAAGAAAATGCATCTGGTTCCCTGTATGGGGCTTAGCCATATGAAACTGCCGTTCTGCTAACTCCCCAAGGCCAAACATTGGCAATTTCATGTGATTCGACTTAGCATTCATAGACACAAACCATCACGTCTGCCTCTTAGAATGCACGGAGCACAGTGTGGCAGCGGGGTCACCTGAGGCCCCAGGCCTCCGAAGGCTGACACAACCCGAAGCATCCAAGAGCTAGAGCCACATGGGTGCTTGAGGAGGGAGTAGGGCCCACCGAAGCCTTGGTGAAGAGCGTGAACTTTGGATGGGAGCCTGGACTTCGGTTCTGACTCTGGCAGGGCAATGTGTATTAGCTCTTCCTGCCCAGCTTTCTCAATTGTCAAGGATGGAAAGTAATCCCCCCTCCCAAGCCAGTTGAGAAGATAGTAACTGCTAATGTGTCCTGAAGGCCTGTCATCAAGAGGGCTTCTGCCAAACTCTGCATATAAAAGGCCTCACAGAGCAGAACCCAGTTGGCTCCTCATCTTCCTCCTCCCCCTCCTCCTCTTCCCTCTCTTCTTCCTCTACCTCCTCCTTGTCCTCATCAGGAGTTCAAGTGAGAAGGGGACTAGACCACTTCCTCTTTTGTTCCTCCGCCAAGTCTTGCGCATTCCTCTTTTTGCACTTAGCACAACTTGGTTGGAGTTTTCTGACCACATCTGTCCCCATTACTAATCCATCAACTCTTTGAGTGCTGGTACCACATGGTCTTGGTCCACAGCATGGGCAAGGTGGAGGGAGGGGGGTGGGCATGCATGTGAGGGAAGAAGAGCAGGGATGGATTGTTAAAGAGGGCAGAAAAACTCTAGATAGAGAACTGCTTTTGTTCAGCAAATGTCCAATTGGCTGTCTTGGTGGTGAAAAGTTAGGGCAAGGGCAAGATGTAGAGGGAGGAGGAAGGAGACACAGAGAGCCTAAATCACCTTGCCTACAAAAACCAGAGAGGTGTTCTAATGGCCGGGGCAGGGGGAGCACCGAGATGGACGGAAGGGGGCCCAGCAAGGCACAGAGAGACGGGGACTGAAGGGTAAAACCAAGCGGGGAGAGGAGCCTAGGAGGAGGGTGGTGGACACTAAAGGATTTTTTTTAAAGCAACAGGGTGCCTCATATTAAATTGTTGTTTCCATGCTACCTGAAATCATTGAGTGATTACTTCAGTGAAATTAAACTCAAAATTCAATTGTAGATAAAGGGACATTTTCTCTTTTTCATCTTATCACTCTCCCGAGCTTTGTCCCTCCCCTTGTTTTCCCATATTTCTTTTGTGATACTTTAAAAAATGATTTTGCTGTTCAGAATTATAGCCCCACCCCCACCCCACCCTGATCTGTAATTTCACCACCTTGGGGCAGGGACACTTTTTCAAGGGAGGGAAGGACTTAGGGGAAAGGGTAACAACCCATGCTGAGGTCCACATAGGCTGGGTAACATAGAAAGAATCTACAGGACTAGAAAATCGAAGCAAAAGATTTAAACATAAGCCCTCAGAATCTTCAGAGCTATGGCAGATATAGGAATTAGTTTCCTCTTCCACCAGACAGAGTGAGGCTTCAATCAGTTCTGTGTGTACATATGCATGTGTCTTGAATAAGAGAACAAGAACCCAGATTGATGGACACAGACTCCCAAGGAACAGCCAGATCATCTGGGTTTGAATCCCAGGTCAGCCATTCAATACCTACTAAATCGGGATAAGCTACTTTTCCATGAACCTCCATTTCTTCAAGGTTTAAATGTGGATAATACCATTAGCTCACTTCATAATTTGGGACGGTTTTAAACAGAGCCAAGTAAAGTGCTTAGAACACTGTCTAATATTTAAGGAGCACTTGCCGAGAATGAGCCATCCGTATCCTGAGTCCTTTCCACCGTTTTTATTGACTAGATGCAAGAACTGCCAACTGGTGTTCAGAAAACAACTGAGGGGCATCTGGGTGGCTCAATCGGTTAAGTATCCAACTCTTGAGTTCAGCTCAGGTCTTGATCTCAGGGTCAGGAGTTCAAGCCCTGCTTGAAAAAGAATCGGGGTGCTGATATACCCCAAATCAGGGACTCCTACCCTCCCTCCCCTCTCTCTAACCCATGGTTTCTGGCAGTGAGGTCCCTGGCCTGTATCCTCAGCATCATTGGCGGTACCCATTCTTGGTCCCCACTCCAGACCTCCTGAAGCTCCAGGGGATCTGGGTGCAAGCTCAAGCCTGAGTATCTCTGCTCTATTCCCTTCAGGGAGGGAGGCTCACAGGGAGCTTCAGAGCTCCCCCTGCAGGAGGGAGGCTGTAAAGTCTTCCTAGTAAGTTCCATTTCAACTCTGTCCCCAGCTAGTAAACGTGTCCCCACAAATGATGTCACCAGCAGTTTTATGTGATAAATGAGACACAAATCCCCTCAGGTTTCACTGTATTTTGGCTTTATTTTTCCACCTGTGGCCAGACCTGGTTATTTATTACCTCTTCCTGGTATTGGCTCCCTGTTTTTACTCCATCCTGGTTCCTTTAGAGAGAAAGGGGTGTCAGTGAGTGTCTTATAAATATCTGCCGAGGATTCCTGACACAAAGGGCTTCTTGGACCCTGGGGAAGGTTCTGGTTTTACCAGCCCCGCCTATCCGGTGTTTGGGGACTCCCGGCTTTTTTCGGGGCCCAGAATCTTGGTTTTCACCATGACATTTATAGAGAAGCCAAGCCTGCCCATTGAAAAGCATCCAGAGCTTGGCGGGCAGTAATGAGGCTGGCCGGTATCCAGCAGCTGGCAAGCACTGTGACACATTAAATGTCACTGCAGGCTTTGTTTGGTTTTAAATTGAAAGATTGCTAGAGTTATGAGAGCTTACAAGCTTTGCCTGAAGAGAAAAATAAATCCCCTCACCTTTCTTTTTCTCTGCTTTCCCCCCACCAACTATTTTGCTAGGGAATGGCCAGCCTCCCCCTGTACCCCTGTGTCACCTCTTCCGCCTACCCCCCTCACACTGTAATGGGCACCCAATGGCCACGGAGTTCATGACCAAGAGTGTGTTTCCAGAGCTCCACTTGCTGGTGAAAAAGAATGTGCCCCCATTACTAATTCAAAGCAGATCTGGCCTAGCTACAGACCCCTACACACATTTTCCCAGGATTCTCCACCCTCCCTTCTTCTTCTCTTCTTAAAAGGAATGTTCAGGCTTATTTGTATACAAACATCCATCACCAGCAGCATCCCAGTCCAGGTCTTAAGACCAGCAGGGCACTCAAGGGCATGGGGTCTAGACTCTGCTTTTAAGCTGACAAGTTGTTATTCCTACTGTTCACATGACAGAGCTGAAGTCCGGAAAGTAACTTGCTCTAAGTCCTACAAAGAGTAATTGCAGAGCTCAGATCCAGGGCTCCTGACTGTTTGTTTTCTTTTCTCTGGGCACACAGCCCCCACCCCCCTGCACCTGAGATCCAGCCCCAGAACCAGAGGACAGCTCTTCATTTGTTCCTTCCTTCCCACGCCAGCCTGGGATTCAGTTTTCTCAGATACAGTTTCATCAAATGTATCATCAGCTTTGGGTTCGGCCAACTCCCTTCTGCTGGCACATTCCCGCCCCGGAGTTAGGACGCCCTGCTCTCTGTGCAAGTATTAACATGTAAGCACTGGTGTGGGGTGATGGGGAGGACCCAGCCCTCCTGTTCCATTTGCTAACATTTAGGTCAGAAGTGGGCAGGGTCTTAGATGTTTCATGAAATGACTCTCATCCAACAGGCTTGGAAGCAAATGACTGCCAGGAAGCCCGGGGCCCACGATGGTTGACCCACTAGAGCTGCAGGGCTTGAATTCTCAGAGTAGCTGAGAGCTTGACTGTAGCCCATTTGTCCCCATTTAGGCTTTTTCTGTTGTTTTGTTTTAATCTTGGGAGGAGAAAAAACAGGTCAGATTAAAAGTTCCCTGGTTAGTCTGTGGAACCGGGGCCGACCCTAACAGGTCTGTCTTTCCCTAAACCTTTCTGACTGAGAGCCTCTCTGCTTCTACCCACCGCTCGATCTGCTTAGTGGCAAGTAGGAAGCTGTGCTGGGTGGGGTAAAGGTCCTGACCTGACCACCCAAGCTCTCTTGTGCGCACAGGCTAGACACTTAACTCTTCTGATTCCCGGCTTCGTCATCTGTGAGACACTCCTTAGGGTTCTTCGGAGATTAATCTTTACCAGATGTAAAGAACATGGCGGTATCCACCAAGTACCAGCTCCCTTTCTTCATTTCTAGAATGTTTTCACTCAAAGAAAGACATTTGCATGATCACGAGGGGAGGATGTTTCTATATTGACCTTTTATAAAAAGATCAATCTCTAATGGTGGATTTCAGGCCTCAGACACAAGCCCAAGAAGAGACAAGGTA
>PITA01025595.1:0-17848 GCA_004023965.1 Spilogale gracilis
GACTGCCTTTGGCTCAGTTCATGATCCCGGAGTCCTGGGGTTGAGCCCCACATCAGTCTCCCTGCTCAGCAGGAAGCCTGCTTCTCCCTCTCTCACTCCCCCTGCTTGTGTTCCCTCTCTAGCTGTGTTTCTCTCTGTCAAATAAATAAATAAAATCTTTTTAAACAATACCCCATTCCAAAAGTCTTAAATAAATATGTATATAATCAATTAAAAAGATAAGAAGCCTTCCACAGACACTAATATTCTGAATTATTCCTTTTGTTGGTTCTTGGAAGTTATTCCCCCTGGGCCCATCCACCACAAGTGGATGAGGGATGGCTAAAGTAGGCTTTTTCTTCAAGGAGGGAGCCCTGCCAGGAAAAGGGAAGTGGGGGGGGGGCAACCCAGGGCAAATGGAGCCCTGGGGCGTCTCAAAGCAGGGGAATTTGGGGAAAGTACACATATGGAAACTGAAGAAATGGAAACTGATTCCCTATCCGTGCCTGCATACCCCGTGGACAATTTCATGAACTAGTATGAAGACTCTTGTGCTCAATTAATGTGGCTTTTGGAGAGGTAAATGCTTGAGAGGCCATGGGTTGTCGAATATTCCAAGAAAGATAAATTGTTTCCTGCTGGAAGGAAGTCAGGTTTCCTAGAGGGACAACGGGAGTGATGTCTTTGAGGAGTCAGATGGGGCTCATATCCAGAATTTCTTCAATCCAGTTGGTGAGAGATTTTAATGCACTGGTACCGTAAGTTTACTCTCCTTCTGTGTGTCTCTCTAAATATATACATGTCTCTCTATGTGTTCATATACATCCATATTCATATTTATATATATTACTCTATGTATATATGTGCAAATTTTTCATAAAAGGTGATAGTAGTCTTATTTATAAGCACATGTAATACTTTTATTATTATTTTAAATCAGTTGTCATTGTCAAACTATTTTTAATTTTTGATTAATGTTCCCCCAGTATGATTTGCTTGGGGACAACCTCAATCTGTATCAGTGGGAGACCTAATTATTAGAATATTTAATTAAGAGTTTCTTTTCGGTGCTTTTTGGAGAATAATTTAACATCAGAGAAACCCCACCTTATTTATATCTCTACAACTGAACAATGAAGAAATTTTGACAGTTGTCACAAAGACTCAAATAGACAAAACATTACAAAAATTATTTTCATTTATTCAAGCCTTTAAAATAAAATATCCATGTAATACGATACAGAGGCAATAAAATACATAATTTAATCGGCTTTTCAAACTCATTTAAAAATAGAGAGCTGTCATTTTACGAAGCTCAGCTATTTTTCTTCCCTCTAGCACGTTAGGGAAAAAAAGCCCCCACAACTCACAAGATACCATACCATGTAAGAAAGCCAAGTTTTGTCTCACATATCCGGATCCTATAGGGAGGAAAAGTCGGCCTGCTTCAAGCTGCTGGCTATCCAGGCCCTTGACTCTGGGTATGTTGAAATGATGATCTGAATCACAGTGTGGCTTCAGTACACCTGCTTGTTTTCTGTTTGATGAGGAAAGCACAGGAGGTACATAACAGACGGCCCCACAGTCTTCCTTGTGCACCACTGGGAGCATATTCTTTGAAACTCCCTAATAGAAAATCGGTACCATCTCTCCCCTATTGGCCTTTAATAAAAATCTTTAGTCCCTTTTAATATATTTGTCTAATGATGAAAAAAAGTATAGGAGCTTTATTCAATGGTAAATGTGAACCTCCTATAAAAAGGCATAATGTTACAATTTTAAAAGCAGATTTCCTCACCCTCTATTGAAAGCTAAGAGTTGATCTTCGTTTTCTTTTAATGCTGAGGAACACCAGCAGGATCTGAACTCACGTCATCCAAATGCAAAAGGCCCTTTGGAACCCATACATTCAAAAGGAAATCTATGAGGCAGGGAAAATGTCCAAATGGAAAAGAGAACTAAACTACTACGCTCTGAGTTAAGAATGTGCCCTGCTATTGCCGCAGAATGAAGGAGGAGAAATTCAGTTAGATCCGAGGCAGGCGTGGCCAGCTGTTTCCCCCTTGACGTTAAACCCTGTGGCCATTGATCAAATCCTCCCTGCTTCCTCTTGAGACACCTACTTACAGCACGCAGACCACACTCACTTGGCTATGCCCATCCGGCTTCTGGGTCCTGGGCGTGTCCTTTTCTTCTTCAAATACTGTTTCATACTCACGTCCCCTGTGGCTTCCTGATTTCATTCTTTTTTATTGATAACATCTAACTGACTCTTATCATGCGTTTTAAGTGGGCCTTATTATCGATGTTTTCCTTGCACTTCCCATGATCTCCCATGGCTCAGAATTCACCCACCAGGATAGGGGTGATTTCTCTAGGACTTCTGTAGTCTTTGAGCCTTTTACCACCTCCCAGCTCCACGAAGCTCACTGTGGGGACTTCCCATGAGCTGAATAGACCTTTCTCCTGCAGACAAATCTTGAAGTCCCTGTCTAGGAATTGAAGAG
The DNA here is from genome assembly GCA_004023965.1 of Spilogale gracilis. Classification (NCBI taxonomy): domain Eukaryota; kingdom Metazoa; phylum Chordata; class Mammalia; order Carnivora; family Mephitidae; genus Spilogale; species Spilogale gracilis. The sequence goes on from PITA01025595.1 coordinate 2,487, forward strand.
CTCTTTGCCAAATTCAAGCCACAGGAAAGAATTCTACCTTTCCTAAAAAATCTAGTGGCATCAAAGGACTCCTGAGGCAGAGAACCAACGTATAATTCCACTGAGAGTTATGGGTCTGATTCTAATTTGGTGATTGAATTCTATTTAGTAACTCTTTTCTCTTATTTTTGCTTTTGCCCTATTCCTGGAGAAGGCTGATTTTTTTTTTTAAACACAGGAAGTCAGATATTTGTCTGTGTTACAATACAAAGTCACATAAATAAATAGGTCGCAACATTTTCAAAGTAATAATTAATATGTCAGTGGAAGAGGTTCATTTCAATCTTTTCACAATCATAAATACTGAAGAAAATCTTGATCACTAAAATAATAACAATAATTCATTGCATCTATATTAAGATACAAAAAGTCAGATTATGAGATTCTGGGTAAGACTCTGGTTCAGGAGTTATGAGGTTCTCAGTGTTACCAATGTCAGTTTTAGTCAGAGGTCTGAGGATATTTCTTGGGCGTATTTCAAAGACAGTTGATATATAAATATTTGTCACAGTAAGGATTTGTACCACCAGTCACTTGGTACCAAAACCAATATATGGATTCAATTGGAATTTAAATTTTCCCTTTAACTTTTTCCTGCGAAAATCCCATCAAAACAAACAAATCTTGTTATCACAGAAGCATGTACTTTTGAATTCTTCTCTTTTGTCCACTCGGTGTCTACCTGCCATCTGGTTGAAATCCTTCATTCACCTTATGGAGCGATAACTCAGGGACCGTTTCATTGTCTTTGCTCTCTGACAGTTCCGCATTGTTTTTTCCATAATATTTCTTGTATACCACGTACACTAGAAAGCAATACACGGGAGGTTAGTGGAGTTTCATAACAAGCAGCGGCAAGCTTTCTTTAGACAGTGATTACAATCTATGGCTCAAAATCAGCTTGCACTTTCTGTAGGCTGCACGTTGCTTAGAGAAAACAGAAGGCATCCTTTAGTGCCACAGCCAGCCATGGTGAGAGAGATGGTTGTACTTCCTGGCAAGAGATGAGCAGTGTATGTGTGTCTATGCGTGTTGTGTGCACAGGAATGGGGCAGTGGAAGGGGGTGAATCAGCCCATGTGGTCGCAATTTTAAGTCTATTTTTGCTATGTAAGTTTTATCTGTAATAAGAGTACTATTTTTTTATCTACGTATCTGATTTTTCTTCTACTTAATTGGTTCCAAAGTCAGCAGAGAGAAAGTATTATTTATTGGAACTTCACACTTAAAAAAGGTGTAGTAATATTTTCCATCTCAGAAGGTAATTGTGAACATTAAATGAAATAAAATAGGAAGGTGTCTAGTGTGGCCCTAGGAGAATAGTTATGGTTCAGGAAATGTTAACTCTCATGATACACAGCCGAGACAGACAGGGGCCTGCTCCAAAGATCTTAATAGGTCACAATCCATGTCTCCTTCTCGGTCCCTTTAGCAATATATTAATTTTGAAGCCACTGAGCTATTGAGTCTATTGAATTGAGCTTGTGGTTAATTAAAATAGCCCAACAGTTTTATTATAAACTGTTTTCAGCTGGGACTTCTTCAACACACAGCACTTATTTAACTAGATTGTTTATTATCTGCTTTCCTTCTTCTCCTTTCCTCCCTCCCTCCTTCCCTCCCTTCCTTCCTTCCTCCCTCCCTCCCTTCCTTCCTTCCTTCCTTCCTTCCTTCCTTCCTTCCTTCCTTCCTTCCTTCCTTCCCTTCATTCTCTCCTTCTGTCCTTCTTCTTTCCTTCCCTTTGTCCCTTGTCATTCTTCTTTTCCTTGTTCCAAAAAAATTTAGACTTCTAATCCTTTTACCGAAATATGTTTCCAGGCACTGCATATAATTAATAAAAATGACTTCCTCATCTTTTTTCTTACTGATAAAAATGTGGGAAAGTATAAGACCAATACCAGTACCTGCTTTCCCATATTCCTTTGGTTTATCTATGAGTCTCTTTTGAGTTAGTTATTCAACTAGTAAATTCACTGATTTGTTCTATCAACCAGTCTGCTTTCTCTGGTTTTCTAGTAGACATCACTAGCTAATTATTTGGGAAAAATCTCAAGGTGTACCAAATTGGGTGTATGTCTATCATACATGACAACAAGGTAATTAGGCAATGGATCCCTGTCTGCTGTGTGAGTGATAAATCAGTGGAAAGCATCAAAGGGATCCAGAGAGTCTTATATGACAAGGAAAGCTCTGCTTTGAGAAAAGAGTTCTAGACAGTAGTGCAGAGAAAGATTAGCACCCACAGGCAAGTGCAATACCTACTGGAGTGAAGAACAAACTAAAACCAAACCCAAACAACACTGGACCACTGGGCATTCTATAACTTAACATTCCCATTATTTTTGTCTTTCACCTTCACTATATAACCTCCCTTAAGAATCAATGGGTTTAAGACATCAGTCTCTTTATTTAGATTAAAAAATAGAATTTAAAATAGAGGTTAAACATATCATTCCTTGGAGAACAAAATATAAGGAAAACTTGAGGGCGCCTGGGTGGCTCAGTTGGTTAAGCGACTGCTTTCGGTTCAGGTCATGATCCTGGAGACCTGGGATCGAGCCCCGCATCGGGCTCCCTGCTCGGTGGGAAGCCCGCTTCTCCCTCTCTCACCCCCCTGCTTGTGTTCCCTCTCTGGCTGTGTTTCTCTCTGTCAATTAAATAAATAAATAAAATCTTAAAAAAAATATAAAGAAAACTTTAGGTGAAGGTCAGCAGGTGGCAGGTGCTGAGGATTAGAGCTGGATGCTACAGTAGAGGAGCATTAGAAGTCAGGTTAGCTGTCCCTAGGACTTGAAATAGGACATGTTTGCTTCCACTCTTTCAATTCTATGGACATTACTTAGTATAGGCACACATGAACATGCACATATATCAGTCTTCCAGGATAACTTAGCCTGATAAATATCCCTTATATATCACTGTTTTGGATAAATAGCCTATATTTACAAAGCATATCAAGATGATAATATGGAAAAAAATGACCAGTTCGGGGTTTCTGGGAGCACGTAGAAAGGCACACAATAAAACGGTCCTAACATTTAATATGCCTCCCTAATTACTGAGAAAAGAAAAGTTGATGGAGAGAATTGACCTCCATTACTTTTCACTTAAAAGTAATAAATGTCTAAAATGTGTAAATATAAAATATGCATATGTAAAATATCTAAAAGTAAATAAATAATCTTACTAGAACCTTCTGATAAAATTGCAATCTTCTCATCAGCAGTTGAGAAGTCATGATGACATTATAGGTGGCTTTTTCCACCCATTTAGTTTACTACCAGAGAAAGGCAGTTTAATTCAACTTATATAATTCACTGCCACAAAACTATTATTTAAAAAAATGGCATTTTAGCCATCTGAGCCTTTCCCAAAGAGGACCATCAGCAGCGACATGCAATTAGCATTATTCCTTACCTCCTAAAAATATTGCTGCGAAGGCCAGCTGGAAGATGCTGTAGATGAGCGGGAAGGTGAACACGAGGTTGAGCTCCTCCTGGGTGAAGGAGAGCTGTACGATAGTGGAGCACAGCTGCGTGTTCTGCATCCCCGTTTCCAAGGCAACTGTCCGGCACCTATGACACATATTAAGAGGATTTATGCTTTTATCGTCAGTATTTTTGCTTTGCTATTGTATAGCATGGGAGCACCTGGGTGGCTCTGTCGGTTAAGCCTCCGACTCCTGATTTCGGCTCAGGTCATGATCTCAGGGTTGTGAGATCGAGCCCGTAGGGTCTGCTGAAGATTCTCTCTCTCCCTCTTTCTGTGCTCCTGCCCCCTTTTCTAGTTTGCTCACGTGCATGTGTGCTCTCTCTCTCTCTCTCTCTCTCTCTCTCAAAAAAAGCAGACATAATAAGAACAAGTACATATATGTGTATATATTCATATCTGCTTTAAATGTATATATTTATTCAACATGTACTTTTACTTAAAGTACATAAATATATAACTTTGTAATATATATTATTATATACTACATGTTTTCTATATATACATAGATAAAATCTTGCCCTAGTTACCTTTTCCTCTTTTTAAAAGATTTATCCTTCCATTTAACAGAGAGAGAAAGAGAAAGAGAGAGCGAGATCATGTAACAGTTGATGGGAGAGGGGCAGAAGAAGAGGGGCACAAGCAGACTCGCTGCAGAGCAGGAATGCTGACGTGGGCTCGATCCCAGGACCCTGAGATCATGACCTGAACCAATATCAAGACTGGGATATTAACCAACGGAACCACCCAACTCTGACACCCAATGTGCCCACCCCCAGTCACCTTTTATGCTTTCTTGATAATGCAAAAAGGGACATAAAACTGTGCAAAAACTAAAAAAAGCATACACAAACAAAACCACTGTTGTTACTGTTTTTTCATTAAAAAAAAATTAGAGATAATTTTTTCTTTTTTTATCAAGAGAAACAAAGAACAATGACTAGCTTATGTGGCTCCCAGAGCAGTGGAATAGATCTGTTTTTGTGTGTCTATATATATTATATGTCTGTGCATATCTTTGAATCTACATATATATGTGTATATGTATGTATATATCCTTATATATAAAGACTATATTATGTCATAGTCTTTATTAATAGGTAATATATATATTTAATAAATTACACATTGAATAATACATGTACATTTAAAGCAGATATTTATAAATAAAAAACACAGACATGAAAAGAGCAAGATCATTTATATCAGTGTTCCATAAATCCAAAGTAGGCTCATTTCACTTTTTTCAATTATGCCCTTGGTAACAGTGCAGAGCACAGAGCAGGGGCTGAGAAAACGCTCAAGATAGAATATTTGTTAGAGTTCTTTTGTTTTTAAGGCAGTTTTGTTTTTCTGACTAAATCTTGATAAAAAAAAAAAAATCTGCCAGGTAGATGTTATTGTCCCCATTCTGCAGATGAGAAAAGTCAGAGAAGAGTGAGCGCCTGTCCTGGGGTCCCCAGGTCAGTAAGTGGGAAGCCTGGGTCAGCTTGCCGGCATGTAACACTCTCCATTACCCAGTGCTGCTCATCTCTTTCCCAACCCCATACACGCTCTGACGCTGACACCTGCTTTTCTTTCGCCCATGCATTTGGATGGGCTGGCAGGAGACGAAAAGTTTCTGCTCAGTACCAGACTCACATATGCTAAGCCCAGTCATAACATCAGCACCTTGAGATGAGGAGTCCTACTCTGGCTGGAGGAGCCCTTGTGGGTGACAAGGCCAGCCTGAGTGCTTTTGCTGAAGTTATTCTGCTCGGAGAATTAGAACGTGAGACATTGGAGAGGTTGATCTGCATTGTGTGGGGAATGGTCCCCAAGCATTTGAGCAACAGAGAGACGGTCAGTATTTTCTTTCTGAGGGGCTTGTATAATTTAGGAATGACTGAGTCTATATCATGACATATTCAGAAATGGGGTGAATGTTATTATAGGTGAAAGATTTTGAATGTGTTATCAGTATTTACAGCTCCTATGGGTTGAATCATGTCCTCCCAAATGCATATGCTAAAGTCCTAATGCCCAGGATCTGAGAATGTGCCCTTATTTGGAAATAGGATCATCGCAGATATACTTAGTCAAGGTAAAGTGATTAGGGTGAGCCCTGATTCAGTATTACTGGTGTCCTATCATAAGGGGAAATTTGGACATAGAGACATTCATAGAAGAAAGACAATGCGAAAACAGTCATCTTCAAGCCAAGGAGACAGGCCTGGGACAGATTCCTCCTCACATCCTTCTGACATGCTTATTTTTGGACTTCCAGTCTTGAGAACTCTAAGACAACAGATTTTTGTTCTTTAAACCACCCTGTCTGGAGTAATTCCCTGCAGCAGCCCTAACAAATGCATACTGCAGCCATTATAGAAGAAAATTTCCAGTCCGATTTTACCAAAACACCATACCTGTGCCAGGACTGACCAGCTATTTTAGCCAGTAAAAACCCTAGAGAGTAACCGGCCAAAGGAAATAGTGTTCCTATGATCCACAGTTTGGGAGCGATGATCCAGGCACTCTGGTATAGGATTCCTCCAACGACAGCTATGAGCACGATAAGGATTGCGCCTGCGATGGACCCAACCTGGAAGAAAGACACAAGCAGACCCAACAGTTGTGACATTGTAGTCACCGTGCTATGTATTCCTGTCCTGAGGACTGTGGTCAGCCCACCAGAAACTCTGCTGTTTGTTTAGGTTCTCATTTTTTAGAAAATGGTAAGACCTCCAATGTCTGTAGGCCATTAGTCTGAAGAAGATGTTCTAGCTTGCAAATATTCTTATTGGAGAGGAAGAAAGCCCAGTCAGCAAGAAGTGGAAGACCTGGCCTCCAGATTTAATTCCTCCTGCTCCCCTTCCTTTGTGAGTCACACAACTTCTCCTAGTCCCGCTTTCCTCCTCTGTAACTGAGAATAAAATCTTCCCCTAGACAACTTTCATGATGATGACAGTGAGAAAAGGGACATAAAACCCTACAAAAGTTAAAAAAAATATGTAAACAAAACTGCTGTTGTTACTGTTTTCTCCTTTCTACAGTAAAAAAAAAAAAAATTGAGAGTATAACTTTTGTGTTTTTTTTTTTTTTTTTGTCCAGAGGAATAAATAACACTGGCTAGCTTATTTTGTTTCCTGATTGGTGGGATATATACAGGCCTGAATCTGTATCTGTCCATGTTTTCATCTGTATTAATGTCTGGATATTTATATCCTCGTGTCTATCTATATCACTTTTATCTATATCCATCTCACCTAGTTAGAATACAGCTGGTGAAGGGGAATGAATGATTACTAGTTACTAATGGGTACTAATATCTACCAGGTGCTGAACTGGCCATATGGATTCAGAGATAAGAAACAGATGATCTATTTTCAAAAACAGGTCTCTAGTTCTATTTTGTAATATAGAGCCACAGAACAGAGATCAGAGCCAAGTGCCGTGGAAGTACAGGATAGAGTAAAAGCAGGAGGCGGTGTTTGAGTTGAGTTTCTCAAAGTTGGCCAGAATTCTGTCCTTAGATGGGACTGGGATGGGCGTTTTAGAGGAGTGGATGGCATATCTCACAACGTCACGTCTTCCTAGATGGAGGATTAGAATATCATGAGAAAAACGGTTCCAGTTTAGTAGCTGGAAAGACCTATTATTGGAACTCACACTTGGAGCATTTGACTTTGCAATCTTTGGCACGGGACACTCACCTTAAGTATGATCTTGGCTTTTTGGGGCCATTTGTGATTAACAAACATTCCAATGGAAACAGGAACAACAAGAGCGACCAAAGATGTACCTAAATGTGACAGAAGAGGCATTTCGTCAGCAGAACACAGAGCATAGGAGAGAGGAAAACAAAAGAGTAAGCAGCTTGACAAAAACTCGATCGGTCTCCCTTCTCGAACGTAGAACACAGACCCAACCAAAACAACAACAAACTCTCTGTCTTTACCGACTCCGGTAAATAATTTCTTCCTGCTGACAGAGCCTTGATAATATGGATGATATAAATCCTTATCCTAATTTTGGCACTCCTTATACTGACAACTTTTTAGTTTCAGCTTGTCAGACTCTTGGCTTTTTTGGTCTTCAGATCTTTATATCTTAGGAAAAACGCCTCTTTAAAGTTGGTATGTATGTTTATGCTCATGGGGTAGATGCAGACATTCTACATCTCCCTATTACTTCGCAGTAGTAGTGATAAAACAAAAAGTTCAAAATTCTCCAGGCATTCCTTGGGCTAATGACTTCTGGCTCAGATTGAGCTTGGTTATTCAAATCTACGGCAGAGAGGTGAGAGAAGAGGTTGAAAAGCATGCTTTAAATTTTCTGTGAGATAATATATTTGGCGACCTCTCAAGTAATTATAATTCTTTGCAGGAATGTGCTCACCCAGTCAGATAAAAGAGTCATACTTCAATTTCCTTGTGCTGAAGTTACTGCTGCTTCTATGACATGTGGTTTGTTCCTGCATGTTACTTAACACTCATCGGTCCAATTACTGCTTTTATACAATATAGTAGCAACAACTTCAAACTTCTGTTGGGCTGTTTCTTTTTCAAATATCCTTTTAAAGCAGTAAGGGAAATTGGAATTGAATAATGAAATTTTGAGCGTGGTTTCTTGCTTAGCATTGGAGTAGATTCAATGACGGCTGGAAAATGGGTTCTAAATTTTAGGGTTGTAAATATGAATTTAAAATAAACAAAACAGTGATGAAAACACAATTTCTTTGTAGCCTTCTGGTCCTCCTGGCAATGTGAAGCCCAGCAGTTACTTTTTCCCAGAAATTACTCAAAGGGATTAAGTCATAGCCAGGAATACCTACAGCAGGAAAAAAAGAAGATGGGAGGACAGGATGGAGAGAAAATGGTGGAACACAGGATATGGAAAAGTGTCGTTGTCGTTGATAGGCTTGTGAGAGCCCCCAGAAAAAAATCCCCTTTGGGTATCCTTACATCCTGCTACTTTGGGAAGAGTCTTCCCCCTGGGGGTTATCCAGACTATTCCTAAATTGTGTGAAGTTTGTAGGCCTTAGAACCATCTTGGTACGTATTGATTATAGTGTGGTAGCTTAAATTTGTGCAAATACTGTGCTTGGAATGGCAGTGTGGTTAGGCTTGGGTACTCTATACATTAAATGTGTTGGCTCTGTAAGAGGAATGACCCTCTCCCCCTGCCTCACCAGGTGGGGCCCCTCACACTAAGAGTCTTCATCTCCTCTGGTTGACCTAAGGCTACAGGATAAGCATGCAAGCAGGACCACTTGCCCAGATTGTGTTTCCTCTCCCGGACTAGATGAGGCCAGGGACAGTTTTTCCAGGACCAGAAGTTGACCCCAAAAGGCACTCTTTGCCCTTCCTTGCACTCAGAGTGCGTGGCTCCCACCTGGAGAGGTGGGTTGGTGTGACCCTTGAGTCCCCAGTGGGGCAAAGATTCTCTTTCCTTCTCAGGTCTGGCTGTTTTCCTTCTTCCTTAAGGGTCTGTGCACCCTGCCTGCCCACTTAGACTGGAAAGCATCTGCTTGCCGTTACACCACGTAAACTATAACTTGGCCTTAATTGAGTCCACAGAGTGCGCATGGGAGGAAGGAAAGGTGGATAAAAGCAAGAGGCAGACAGTCACGGGCTGGTTGTGGAGCCGGATCGACTGGAGCCTTAGGGACCGTGGAGATGGTGCAAACTTCCCAGCCCCTCTGCGCTCTGGTTTCCCGGTCTGCGAGTGAGTAGAGTCATGTCCAGCTTACACTGCTGCCGTGGGAATTAGGTGATGAGGCAAGTGCACAGTTCATGGTGTTAGACACCTTACAAGAGATGGCAGGGGGTGGGGGCGGGGCGGGGCGGGGTAGGGACGGCTCCCAGCTGCCGCTGTTTTTGGTGGCACCAGCTGTGTGGCTGCCCTCCTCCACCCCGAGGCCCCCATGGCTCAGCGAGAGCGTTGCCCCTTCAGAGCTAGGGGGGCATCTTGTGGAGCCTGGGTTCAGTGTCTTGCCCACAGAGAGCATACGCACTCCAGGGGGTACTTCCAGCTCACTGCTCATCTGGGACATATGAAACTTTTACCCTGGGCCTTTGCTTCCTCTTCTAAAAAGCAGTGAGAACAGCTTGTGAAGCAATTAGGTTGTTTGTTTTCTTAAAGGACTAGAGAAACCCATAGCAAGAAGGTTAGATTGGAAAACAAGCCTGGGCAAAATGGTGAACATGCAGAGTTAATATCTTTGTTTTTCAAACTCATTAAATTTCTTTAGAAAACCTTTTCCTCTTCTTTTCTCTTTTTTTCGATTTTCTTTTCTTTTTGCCCTGACCTCTTTTCTGATGACCTTTACCTCCACTGAGGTGCTAATTACTTTCTCGTGTTCTCTTCCTTTCAAAATTTATTCACATTAAGGCTGTGCTATAAGTCATTCACACTGTAGTTAGAATTATTCAACATTGCCATGGAATGCTTTCCAGATGGGAATGACTATCTAGAGGAGACTATTTTAAAGCTTGAAGTAGTTTTTAAAACAATAAGTAATACAGAATTAAACACGTTACTCAACAGACAGGTTCTTTGAGAGACCTACAGTGCATACCACACAAGCACTTTTCATTGTTTGACTTGAAGGAAGATGCCCTCCGAAGAGCAGACTGAAAGTTGAGGAGCATGAGGAGTAGCAGGTGACTGATTCTGCAGCGTCACCCTAAAACCTGTTTGCAGAAGATTATATCTGGTATGAAGGAGCTCCCCAGATTCGTAGAAGGAGCTTGTGCAGAGAAATCCCATATTGAGTAAGATGTGTCGATACCCATGGTCCCCGATTAGTGTGTTCCAGGTTTGCTCTAATTCAGTTGTGTAGGCCCCAACCCCATTTTTATCACAGAAACAATCTTTTGTAGAAATGGAAAGGTCTTTAGACACAGCAGTCCAGCTTCCCATGCCAACAAGAATTCCTTTACAAATACCTTCATAAGTCATCACCATGCTTCGCTTACAGTAAGCTCCCTTCAGTGGATGCCCACACCTCCTGAGGCAGCCGTCAGATGAATAATGACTATGCAGTGTACCATGTACCTGGTGATATGCACTATCTCACCTGTATTTCATCTTTTATGACTATAGCTCTGTGTTTGGGAAGGCCCGGAACGGTCTCATGTTACCCTTGATCCCACGTTACACAAACGATTTAATTTCTCACTGTCGGTTGTTGTCCCAGAAACAGAAAAACAGCCCCTTTGGGTGGGGGCAAACATCTGGGAGCAAAATGAGTGAGACAGAGTCATGATCAGCAGACGTGACTCCTGGGGCATGGCATATAGACTGTGGCAGTTAATCACCTTTCCCTGTTCACACTGTCTCACAGTTGAGTGTCATCTACAATGCGTCTCAACTGGTAGTTTCCAAGTGCCACACTCATGATTGCTTACTAGGTGCCCTAATTTTAAATCATCAGCAGAATTTTTTTTAATATATATATTTTTTCGATCTGAGTGTCTAGGAACAAACTCTTTTTCCCATGAACTAATTGTACTGTGGGTTAAGGAAAGGACAGAGCCTCTTGTGTCCAAGCCATCTTGGCTTCCTGAGGTCCAGACGGCTGTGCCTTAAGTCAGCCCCTCTTCCTGCTGATTTCAATGGAGGAAAAGCAAGTTTTCCCTTGGGGTCAAGGTTTGGCATTTACTCTGCCAACCTGTGTTGAAATGTAGGTGTGACTTGTAATGAAATCCTGGTTGGGCTGGTGCAAGAGGTAGATATGAGCTGGGTCTGAGCTTGGCCCGATGATAAACAGAGAATAGGTGGGGGATATTCAGAACTCTTACTTACCTATGTTATCAAAGGGAATGACGATCGTCCCAGAGTTGACCCACATTTTGGTATAGATAAAGAGGCACAGCGGCATCATCCCCAGGGCAAGGAGCGTGGAGCATGTCGTCATGCTGACGCTGAAAGGAAATGGGCAGGTTGATTCGTCCACCTGGGCTTTCTAGGAGGAGAGCTTGCTTCATGGCATAATTTGTGATTAGGAGGTCCCACAAAAGGCATTCTGACAGCAGCAGCGCCTAGACTGATGGGTGAACACAGACACGCACCCATCTTGCTTCTCTACGTTGTCTTGGTTCATTCCTCCTTCCCCGTGGGTTCTCGAGGGTCAGAGAAGACAGTTAATGGCTGTTTCAATTCATTATTAAGAAAGACGTAAGGTTCTTGGACATACATCCTTTGGACCTCCAGTCAGAGGAAAGCAAGCACACCTATACCAGCCAAAACTTTAGGGCCTTTGCAGTGTCTGTCTGTACTGAGATGAGATGGGCCTCCCTGGGTTCGTGGAGGAGAACTCATGTCCAAGGGAGGGAGCCTCGGTGTCTTTTTTGAAAGCAGACAGATTATTGCCTCGAGGCCGGTGGCTTGAGAACGAGGAAGCTGACTGTAAAAATGAAATAAAATACACAAGCAGGCAGGGGAGGCCTGGATTCTATTTCCGCTGAGAAATTTATCAAATCTGTGTTCAGAAGGACCAGGGTTGGGCTCCTCCTGAGAACATCTGTGCTTTAGTGAGCAGACCTGGCTGGGTAAGTGCACTTTGGCTTTTGACATGGAAGAATCTATGGAATGGTGCTATTTTCAGCAATGTGACAGTGGATGGAAGAGAGGTTTTTGGGTAGTGGGTCTTCCTGGTGCCATCAAAGGGCCATGTGCACAGAGGCACATTCTCCTCCTGAGGAACTGAGCTGTTGAATGTCCGGGCCTGACTTTAAAGCCAGACACTGCCTGGGTTGGAAGCAGGCGTGGCCACTTACTACACACATACTATGTCCTCGGGCTAATTTACTTGACTTCCTCTTGCCAGCTTCCTTATCTGTGAAATGAAGATAAAATTGTCGCCACCTCGTAGGCTGTGAGGACTACTGACCCAATGAGTCGAATACTTAGAATAATGTAAGGTCTTATTAAAATTCAGTTACTATAGTAGCCATCCAGCCATTGTGCATGTGCACATGCGTGCGCGCGTGCGTGCACGCGCGTCTGGTGTTCTGACATAACACAGAATCAGGAAACTGGAGACATTTTTCTGAAGTCTTTCTCCGAAAGTTATAGCACTGGAGATGATCAGAGTAGTAATTTCTTAAAGGTATTATCCATGGACTTGAAGGAAAATGTGAAATTATTTATATCACCTGTGCCCTCCCATTTCCCTGAATTTCATTTTAACGTATCTAACAAGCACTTTTGGCAAGAAAATAAGGGTCAGGGCAATAATGCTTATCGGGGGTTTAACTTCCCTAATGGCAATTTTTAAAAAAAATGGGGATGAGCTCACTTAAAATGTGTTTAAAGATTTTAGGAAAAAAATACTTATCTTAGTGGAGCTAAAATAATATAACATCAACCAATGCTAGAGATGTATGTAAAATATTTCCAAGAAGTTCCATCTATTTACGGTGACAGGTTAACTTCATTGAGAAACAAAAAAGAGATGGTAAAGCGGAATCTAAAACCAGCATAATACTTTTTGGAAATAGTCCTACTTATAATTACAATACTGGAGTTTGTAAACTCTCTCCTTTGACATTCTCTTTTTTATCTTTGTTTTATTTTTTAAAGATTTTGCTTATTTATCTGACAGAGACACAGCAAGAGCGGGAACACAAGCAGAGGGAGTGGGTGAGGGAGAAGCAGGCTCCCCACTGAGCAAGGAGCCTGATGTGGGGCTCGATCCCGGGACTCTGGGATCATGACCTGAGTCGAAGGCAGATGCTTAGCTACTGAGCCACCCAGGCATCCTCTTTTTTATCTTTTATTTAAAAAACAAATTAGAATGGGTTTAAGGCTATCACCGTGATGAAATCACTTTCATTTTAGTATGTCTGATATGCTTTCATCAGTACATCAGCACATCAAACAGAGAGGACAGGAGGGAGGTGCATGAAGGGAACAGTGTTCACTACCTGGATCATATAGCAAAGAGAAGGCCAAGAATTTTCTGCTTTAAACTATTAGAACAACATTTATTTGTTTATATATTTATTTATTCATTCATTCATGCATTTATTTATATATATTTATTTATTTATTTAACAGAGAGAAACACAGCTGGAGAGGGAACACAAGCAGAGGGAGTGAGAGAGGGAGAAGCAGGCTTCCTGCCCATCAGGGAGCCCGATGCCCGCCTCGATCCTCAGACTCCAAGTGAGCCAAAGGCAGATGCTTAACAACTTAATCACCCAGGCACCCCTAGAACAACCTTTAGAAGGAAGTCTGTTTCTCTTTTTGCTTTTTCTTTCAAATTTCTTTTTGAAAGCTTAAAATTGAATTATTGCTAAGACAATTTATGAAGTTGTATCACGGTTTTGAGTTTGGCAAAAATAGTTCCTTGAAGACCAAGAGAAGGACAAGGCAGCAGTTGGAGAAGGGAATGGTCTAGCTTCGGTGGGTGACCGTGAGGCACGGCAGAAGTACAGGAGACTAGATGGGCCTAAAAGCTGATGCCATTTGAACTAATATGAGAACAATATCAAACCACTCAAAATGAGGTGAAAAATAATTCATAAGTCATAGTTTTGGGGAGCAATATAGGGGGATAGATTAGCAAAAGAAAAAAATCATTTTACATGAATGAAATTTGAAATTAAAAGAAGCATAGATGTCAACAATAGAAATACTACCATAAATTTCTATTGGAACGAGGAAAATGTAAGAAAAAGAAAAAAAACTCTTATCTTTAATTTTTGGCTTTAGCTCTATTAACCACCACGGAGAACTGTTTTTTTTTTCTTTTTAAATAAAAACAATAAATGAGAATTCAGTAAACGTTGAGGACTTTGGTGATGTTAGTAACGAGGAATGCCAAGACTCTTCACATATTAGAAGTGAAACACCAAATTTGAAAGATCAGACGAAGTGTATATACTTCTAGTTTTTACACTGTTAGAAACTGAGGATGTGATAAATGATAGAAACAATGTTGAACAAAGGTTAAGAGTCTGGATAGGGATAAGTGGATAAATCTGGATTCATATTCTGATTTGTACTGCCTTTGGGACTTTGGTGAAAGTTAGGAGCCTTAATTTTATCTGTCAAGGGCAGAAGGTAATAGTACTGACCTCAAGAGGATTATCTTGAGGGTTAAATACACTAATGTATGTGGAACACTGGTACCACGTATTACTCCTAATAGTGCCTAGTCAACACTAGCTAGTAAAACAAAAATAAGTGCTACATGAGAGAAACAAAGTTTGGTTACTTAGAGGAAAAGCAGAAAAAGTCAAATACTGTTCGGTTAGTTCTTAGAGTAGAGAGGAGCTGGACACTTATGCCATTGAAATGGGAGAGATTGCTTTAAATCTGTGATAAACCAGAGATCTGGAGATCTTGGACAATTGAAATGACCATGAAAACTGATCTGCTAGATGAAAAATGCAACAATCTTTAGCCAGAGAACAAAGGATGTGGAAGAAAAATCAAGAAACTATTAATACTAGAAAATAGTTAAAGGGAATGTTGTTAATAGATGGGAGTGAAGAAATTGGGGGAAGTGGAGGAAAGAATGCATAAGCAGGGATTCCCCAAAGATAAAGTCAAAGAAAAGAAAATGAAAGGGAAAAATCCTTGCATGGCGTGGCTGAGGTCATTGTTAAGAAAGGAGGTTTGAAAATTGGGGCTCTCTGGGAATACAGTAGGCACAAAGGAGGCAGATGTCTCTGTGTCCCCTGAACTATGGGTCCTGCCACCAGCAGATGCCCCTAAAAATGTCACCTTCATTTCTCCCAGACATATTTTGTGCATAGTATACCCACAGAGCAGCTGGAACAGGTGGAAACACCAGAACAATAATCAGATTCCTGCAATAATTTTCTAGGCTGGAGAGATCTG
>PITA01025596.1:0-24067 GCA_004023965.1 Spilogale gracilis
CTAGCACGTTGATTGATTTCGAGTGTTGAACCACCCTTGCATCCCTGGGATAAATCCCACCTGGTCGTGGTGGATAATCTTTTTAATGTATCCTATTAGCAAGGATCTTGTTAAGAATCTTGGCATCCATATTCATCAGAGATATTGGTCTGAAGTTCTCCTTTTTGATGGGGTCTTTGTCTGGTTTGGGGATTAGAGTAATGCTAGCTTCATAGAAAGATTCTGGAAGTTTTCCTTCCGTTTCTATTTTCTGAAACAGCTTCAGGAGAATAGGTATTATTTCTCCTTTGAATGTTTGGTAGAATCCCCCAGGGAATCTGCCAGCTCCTGGTCTATTGTTTTTTGGGAGGTTTTTGATCACTTCTTCAATCTCGTTACTAAATATTGGTCTATTCAGATTGTCAATTTCTTCCTGTTTCAGTCTTGGAAGTTTATAGGTTTCCAGGAATGCATCCATATCTTCTGGGTTGTTAAACTTTTTGGCGTATAACTATTGATAGTAATTTCTGATGATTGTTTCTATTTCCTTGGTGTTAGTTGTGATCTCTCCCCTTTCATTCATAATTTTATTAATTTGGACCTTCTCCCTTTTCTTTTGGATTAGTTTGGCCAATGGTTTATTGATCTTATTAATTCTTTTGAAGAACCAGCTTCTAGTTTTGTTGATGTGTTCTACTGTATTTCTAGTTTCCGATTCATTGATCTCTGCTCTAATCTTAATTATTCCCCATCTTGTGTATGTGGTTGGTTTAATTTGTTGTTGATTTTCCAGTTCTTTAAGGTGTAATGAGAGTTGGTGTATTTGGGATTTTTTAATTTTTTTGAGTGAGGCTTGGATGGCTATGTATTTCCCCCTTAGGACTGCCTTTGCTGTATCCCATAGGTTTTAGATTCATTCATTTGGATACATTGTATCTTCATTCTCATTGGTTTCCATGAAGTGTTTAAGTTCTTTGATTTCCTGGTTGATCCACAGATTCTTGAGCAGGATAGTCTTTAGCTTCCAAGTGTTTGATTTTCTTCTGAACTTTTTATGGTGGTTGAGTTCCAGTTTCACAGCATTGTGTTCAGAGAATATGCAGGGAATAATCTCAATATTCTGGTATCGGTTTAGACCTGATTTGTGACCTAGTATGTGGTCTATTCTGGAGAAGGTTCCATGTGCACTCAAGAGGAATGAGTATTCTGCTGTTTTAGGGTGGAGTGTTCTGAATATATCCATGAGATCCATCTGGTCCAATGTGTCATTCAAGGCTCTTGTTTCTTTGTTGATTTTCTGTTTAGATGATCTGTCCATTGCTGAGAGTGGTGTGTTAAGATCTCCTACAATTAATGTATTCGTATCAATATGACTCTTTATTTTGCTTAACAGTTGGCTTATGTAGTTGGCTGCTCCCATGTTGAGGGCATAAATATTTACAATTGTTAGATCTTCTTGATACAATTGTATAGACCCTTTGAGAATGATATAGTGTCCTTCTGTGTCTCTGACTACAATCTTTAGATTAAAATCTAATTTGTCTGATATGAGAATCACTACCCTGGCTTTCTTTTGAAGTCCATTGGCATGTAAGATGGTCCTCAGTCCCCTCACTTTCAATCTGGAAGTGTCCTTAGATTCAAAATGTATCTCTTGTAAACAGCAAATGGATGGGTCCTGTCGTTTTATCCAATCTGCAACCCTGTGCCTTTTTATTGGAGCATTTAGACCATTCACATTGAGAATGATTATTGATAGATATGTTTTTATTGACTTCATGTTACCTGTGAAGTTCATGTTTCTGTAGATTACCTCTGTAAATTTCTGTTCTGTGTCACTCTTGGGTTTGTTTCTCTTTTATAAAACCCCTCTTAATATTTCTTATAGTGCTCGCTTGGTGGTCGCATAATCTTTTAGACCTTGGCGGTCCTGGAAGCTCTTTATCTCTCCCCCTATTTTGCTAGGTACATTATCCGTGGCTGCATATTTTTTTTCATGTAATTTCCTGAATATGCCGTGCCAGCCCTTTCTGGCTTGCCAGGTTTCTGTGGATAGGTCTGACGTTATTCTGATGGTCCTCTCTCTGTACATAAAGGATCGCTTCCCCCTAGCTGTCCTTAAGACATATTCTTTGATTTTATGATTCATGAATTTCACAATTCTGTGCCTGGAGGTTTTTCTGACTTCATTGATCTTGAGGGGTGTCCTCTCCACCTCTAGGACATGAGCACTTGTTTCATTCCCCAGATTAGGGAAGTTTTCATCCATGATTTGTTCAACTATATCTTCTAGGCTTCTCTCTCTCTCTCTCTCTCTCTCTCTCTCTCTCTCTCAACTCCCTTGGGGATTCCAATAATTCTGATATTGGAGCGTTTCATGGCATCATTTATTTCCCTAATTCTATCTTCATGGGATTTTAGCTGTTTGTTCCAAGGCTCCTCTTGCTCCTCCTTCTTAATCCATCTGTCTTCTAAATCACTAATATGATCTTCAGCTTCACCTACCCTAGCTGTTAGCGTATTTAAATTAGATTGCATCTCATTAATAGCCTTTTTAACCTCTGCCAGTTCAGCTTTCACTTCTGTCCTTAGAGCTTCTATCTTGCCACTAATGTTCTTTTCCAACTTAGCCATTGCTTGGATGATTGATACCCTGAATTCCATTTCTGTCATATTGTTTATGTTCATTTCCAGTAATTCTGTGACAGGGATTGCAGTCTCTGGGTTTTTCTTCTGTTGGTTTTTCCTTCTCCAAGTCATTTTGGTGAGAGATGGTTAAGGGGATGTATAGCTGAATATATCAACCACTATCCACGTGAGTTGCTTGTTGGAAGGTTTCAGAGCACATCTCTGATTAATTTCTGTTGCCTTTATGTGGCACACCTGAGGGCACACAAGCTGTGTTCATGTGCAGGTGCATAGAGGTGCACCTGTGAGTCTGCATATGTGAGCATACGTCTGTGTGCATGTCCATGTGCACACAGACGCATGCACACACGTGCATGTGTTGCTGTAGTGCTCATGCTCTTATTCGCCAGGGCTCTACTTCTCAACATCTATGTCACCCTTGTGAACTCCTCTGAGAACCTCCCCACTCGGCAGTTCAGAAAAGAGATGTTTGTGGCTGTGGGGTGGGGTTGCAGCAGAGGCACAGTAAGGCCATAAAATGCCCAGATCTGTGCCATCACAGAGCATGGGTGGTGACACCATGTTAACCAGGGGGTGACCCTTTGAAGGACCCAGGGAACCCCCCTTCCTCCTTCTTGCAGTTCATATATATTCTTCACTTACTACCCTGGTTTGTTTCTAAGAGTATTTAAAGCTTTTTTCAAAAAATACACAAGCTATCCAGAATAAAATTAAAAAGAAATAACAGATCCTCATCCTTATGTAATAGAATAGCATGCGGGCATAGAAGGGAATGGAACACTGACACATACCTGCATGACCTTGGGAAACATCCCGCTAAGTGAGAGCAGTCAACACTAAAGCCACATATTGTATGACTTACATGAAATGCCCAGAATAAGCAAATCCCTAGGGGCACCTGGGCAGCTTCGTCAGTTAAGCGTCTGCCTTTGGCTCAGGTCATGATCCCGGAGTCCTGGGATCAAGATCTGTGTCAGGCTCCCTGCTCAGTGGGTGACCTGCTTCTCCTTCTCCTCCAGGCTCCTGCTCTCTCTTGCTATTTCCATCACTATCTCTGACTCTCAGAGTGATAAATAAATAAAATCCTTAAAAAAATATTAGGCAAATCCCTACAGACAGAAAGTGATTGCCAGGGGCAGAGGGAATGGGGAGTGGATTGCTGATTTGTGCAAGGGTTTTTTTGGGGGGGTGGCAATGAAAATGTTCTGGATTTAGACAAGGTGACAGTTTTACAACTTGGTGAATATACTAAAATTTACTAAATTATACTTTAAAAAGTAAATTTTATCATATGTGAATTATATCTTAATTTAAAAAAATAAGTAATTGGGGCAGACAATCAGGGCAGGGGAAAGAAGACACAGATGATGGCAATTAAAACAAATAATGCCACTGTGGTGTCCATGAGAGCCCAGGGGCTATAGCCTTCTTCTGGAGGCCCCCACTTGGAATTTCTAGAGGGGAGGGTGGGCGCTGCCAAAATTGCTCTTGCACAAGGGCAGGTGTACTGGGTAGGTTGAAAGATGTTCATGGTACCCTTCAATATGCTTAATTTAAAGAGCTATTATTTTACTTATCAACATTTGCCCCATTTGCTTTATCTTTTGTACATGCTATCTTGCTATTATATACATACTTTTTTTTCTGAACAATCTGATATGTTACCTTTAAGTAATTCAATGTTTCCTATTATTTAAAATATTCTCTCATATAATCACAGTGTAGTTATCCATCTCTGTAAATCTGATGTTGAGACAGTACCTTATCTAATTTCCCATATAAGGCTCTTTTTAACAATGTTAACTTTGGACACTGAGAGAGGGAAACTGCAGTGTGGGCCCAGATTCTTTCTTTAATTCAGTGCAAGTGCATCTTCTTTATCCCCTGGCTCAAAAGCAATGGTTTTCCTTGCTTGTCTCCATCTCCTCAACTTTAAGATCTTTTAAGGCAATTGAGCCTTTTTCAAAACCTCCTCTGATGCAAGGATGAGTGACACCAACTGAAAGCAAATTGAATTGTGGAATTTTAGTTCATTTAACCATTTTCCCTTCTTACTGTTTGTTTTATGCAGGAGTAAAGCTATAATATTGTACATATTACCATCATTCACTAGTAACCTATTTACTTAGGGTCAGAATAACTTTTAATCTTGGAGCCTACTAAGATTTATTAAAAGAAAATATTAGGACAGGTCTTTGTGTACCAACATTTTTCTTTTTTGTTCCTTCTACAATTTTGCCTAACTCCTACTATATGAGAGGCTTGGGTCCAGAGCTATGGGTAAGGTAGTGAATTAGAGCCCTTTTTGCCATGAAAGATCTCATAGTCTCATGAGGAGGCAGATAAGTCAATGGACAGTTACCATCCAGTCATGTGTGGTCTCCAGGGGGACCATAGAAATCAAGGCAAGGAGGCAGGCTGGCTGAGTCATTGTCAAGAATCATCACCAATAAAGAATACATAGGCTCATTTATTCTCCCATGTGGATTTACTTCAAGATTCCATTTCAACAAAATAACTCAGTCAAAGAGTCATTCAGCATTGCTCACCAAGCACCTTCGATGCTGAGTCTGGGTTTGCAGAAATGAACAGCCAATATGGCCTCTTCTTTCATGGAGCTTACTATCTATTGGGAGAGATAGACACTAGTTCAGTCAACATGTATTAAGTGTCTATGATGTATAAGGCAATGTGGGGTGGGGGACGGAGGGTTACAAGACACAGTCCTTGCCCAAATAAGAAAATGTCATCCTTTCTCATACTTTTGGAAGGGAACTGAGTCCCAAGACTGATGATGGGCAATGACAAATGAATATTCCTTTCTTATCTATTTGGGAGGGAATTCTGGAATATTCCAGACAACATCTCCCTCCCAGAGGAGCAAGGAAAGCAACCTGTGAATTAAGCTTCTTCAATACATTCAAAGATGTGAGGCTTCAGATGGCCCCAAATACGGAGGAGACCTATTTTTTTTGGAAAACATGTAGAATTTTATTGTTAAATTAATTTAGGGACTATTAATACATGAAAGTGGTTTAAGAAAATCTAAACAGTAAAAAGTGAAATATCCTTCCCAAACTGGCCCCCTGCCTCTCAGTTCCTTCCGGAGGGATGATCACCTTTAAGGGCTCTTTTAGTTCCTTGCAGAGAACATGTGCAAACATATGCATGCCTATACATTCCCCCCCTTTTCTTATGCACATAGTCATGCTCGTTGCTTTTTTAACTTCATTATATCCTATGGAGACTGGTCTCCTCCATAGGTATAGAACTGCTTCTTTCTTTCAAGGGCTGCATAGCCTGGATGAACCACGCATGTTTAACCAGCCACCACTGACGGAATTTATGAGGCTTCTAGTCCTTTGCTGTAACAAACAACACTGTGATGTGTTGAGGAATAAAATGAGGAGAGATAAAATTGTACATAAAATATATAATATGGTCAAGGTCAAATATTATTTTAGAAATAGATAGACTTAACAATCTGTAGAAAACAAATTTATCCCAAAATATAGACCTGAATGAGCAAGGACAGTGAATAAAGAAACACAGGTCAGTTTGTCACCAGCTAAGTTTACAAGATAGAAAAGCAAACGCCTGGTCCTTAGTATAATATTGTTCACAGAGGTGGAACACAGTTTGCACATACTTGGAAGAAAACCAGCTGGTATTGGGTTCATTCCTGAGAAAGGACAGGACCACTGTTTGGATAGGAGTGACATCATCCTTCAGGAGGTGTATTTGCAGTCCTCATCTGGGCTCAGAGGCTGGTGGCCCTGGAGAACAACCTAGGGATAGTACAAATGGTCCCAAGATAGGTGCTAGGAGGAATAAAAGGAGAAAGAGAGCCAGAGGAGTTGGAGGGGGTAGGTTATATTCTGTATGTATGCACACAGGAATTTGAGCCCTTTGGGGTTCAGTAGGTTTATGGCTTCTTCAACTTGCTGGTCAGCTCAGCCTGGACGTCCAGCATAAGCTCTGCATCTTTGCTGCCCCCCCCCCGCCCCCGCCTCTAGCCAGTCTGCATTGCTCCACAGAGGAAGCCCAAGACCAGAAGAAGGGTGACCCTCCTGCTTCTGGATGATGAGGATGGCCCTGGAGCCATCTTTTGTGGTCCCCTGCTAGTTAGGTGGCTTCTCTGCCTGTATAATTGTCCAACAATAGGCAGCCTTCACCACGTGGCTCCTGTAGGGAAAATTCCCAGATGCAGAACTTCTAGGTAAAAGAATATACACAATGTTATATTTCAAGAGGTAATATAAAATTTCCCTGCAAAAGGATTCATACCAATTTATATACCCACTAGCCATTAATGGAGGTGCCTGCTTCTCCACACTTCCTCTAACTCAGTGTGTTATCAGACTCTTTGATCTCTGACTATATGATGAATTGTATCTCAGAAACAGCCTTAATTTGCATTTCTCCTATTATGAGTAAGGTTGAATATCTTTTCTTAGGTTTAAAAGCCATCTGTTGGGTTTTAGAGTGTGTTTTTTTTTCCCCCGTGTAAGCTGTTGGCTGTGTCCTTTTTAATTTTCCTATTAGGTTAATGATCTTTCTCTTATTGATTTACAGGAGCCCTTTATATATAAGGAAGTTGGGTCTTTGATATGTGTTGCAATATTTTTCCCAGTTTGTTCTTCATCTGTTGACATTATGCTATTTTGCCCTTCCAGAAATTTTACATCATTTATAGTCAAATGCATCATCTTTTTTCCCCCACTGATTTGGAATGCTATCTTCACGATATGGTAAAATGGGAGAGTAGAATTCTTTTTTTTTTTTAATATTTATTATTTGAGGGAAAGAGAGAGAAAGAGAGGGCGTGAGCGAGAACAGGGGCAGAGGGAGAGGAAGAGAGAGAACCTCAAGTTGATTCCCTGTTCAGCAAGGAGCTGGAAGAGGGGTTTGAGCCCACAACCCCCAAGATCATGACCTGAACCAAAATCAAGAGCTGGACGCCTAACTGACTGAGCCACCCAAGCACCCCTAGAATTCTTTAAAAGTGAACAAGCAGCCACAGTGAACCAGTTTGGCGGGAGTAGAAGGTATATGCAGAAAGTGAGTCTGGCGGATCTTGGCTTGGCAGAGGCTGAGGGCTCTGCCCTGTGCACACGCCGAAGCCTGGCAATGGCCACCGGAACCTCAGCTGTGGGGTTAGGTTTGTTCCGTCCCAATCAAGACCATACATCTGATTTGCCTGGGACCCTGTCCTTGCAGACGCTGGTCACCTGGGAAGGTGATGTCCTTGTGTGCGTGCAGAAGGGAGAGAAGGAGAACCGCGGTTGGAGGCAGTGGGTTGAGGGGGACAAGCTGCACCTGGTAAGTCCTGGGGTCTGCCCAGCTCCCTTCTACAGTGCTTACACAAACTGCAGGTTCGCCTCGCCAGGTGCTTTGACAAGAAAAATGGCCCTGCACTCCTCCCCTGAGCTCCAGCCAAATGCGTATGGTCATATAGTCAGAAAGCCATTCCCATCTGGCTCAGGGGACTCAGGAAGAAATCTATATGGCTGTTTCTATGAATGGCTGCAATTAAGATGAGAGTTCAAACTGCTGAGTTAGGAAGCCGAGACCCAAGGAGAAATGCACAGAACCTGTTAAACACCAGCTGGGGAGAAATGTGAGGCACAGAATGAAGATGCCCCAGAGGAGGGTGGCTGTAGGCCTCCTCACCATTATGTGAGCTGGGAAGAAGAGGGGTGGGAGTGGGATGGAAAGAGGCAGGTGGGCTTAGGAACCACCTTGCAGACCACAGGCATTGGCCTGTCATCATCAGGTGTGTCCACCTAATCCTGAAATATTTTAAGTTAACTGGGTATTAGAATAGAGCTGTAGGAACAATGGCTGATCTCCTGAAATAAGTTATATGTGTCTAGATAGCTAAATTTTTCAGTCTTGAATCTTCAAGACAATTTATGTGTCCAGCATTCAAATAGTAAGGAATCTTTCACTCCTTCATGTAGTCACTCATTTGTTAAATGGCTCT
Source organism: Spilogale gracilis (assembly GCA_004023965.1). Lineage (NCBI taxonomy): Eukaryota > Metazoa > Chordata > Mammalia > Carnivora > Mephitidae > Spilogale > Spilogale gracilis. Next base: position 8,615 of record PITA01025596.1, read on the forward strand.
TCATTCAGTCAGTCATTCCTTCACCTATGGAGTCAGGCGGGCACTTGGCCCCAGTGTCAGGTCACCGTGGGGCTCTTCAGAGCCAGCGTGGCCTCACCTGAGATCTTTATTTTGGAGGCAGTGTCAACTGGTGATAAATGGGAAGCAGTCACTGTGTTTTCCATTGACGGTTTTCCCTACTTGCTCTGGTTTGGATGATGGATTTTTTTAATTGTAGCACAATCCCCAGTGGTCTCTGTGGCTAAGACAATGGATTCATTGTCAGCAGCAATGCTTTTGTGGCCATCCCTACACTCATATTTTTCTCTCCTCCCTCGAGTCATGAGGTGCGGATAAGGCCTGTGGGCTCCCTCTGTCTGGATGAAAAGCCACATTTTGTCTGCATAGGCAGGCCTGGGGGGACACCTTCTGCAGCCCACACCCTGTTGCCCTCTCCTTGCCTGGGATGCCACCAACCAACATTCTAATCACCGGAGGCCAGAATACCCAGAAAGCACGGAGTGACAGCCCACCAGCCTGCATATTCTCGGGCCCTTGCCATCCAAACGCTTCTCCCCGCTAGATCCTTTCCTTCTTCATGGCTTCACGGCCTTTTATAAATTAGAAGATGTTGCTTTAATCACGGGAATAGGAAAAATCCCGCCCAAGAGGGTAATTTCTTTGCATTTTTCATTTTTATGGTTGTTGAAGCTCAATTCAAGTGTCAAAATCAAATTACTGCTACCTGCAGGGCATGCCAGCTTATCAGGTCTATGAGATGCACTTTGCCCAGAACGACTAAGTATTCTCTATTCCAGCTTCCCTATCCCTACCCCAACTCACAGACACCAAGAAGTTGCTGGGGGGGGGGGGGGAGACAGAGGACGGCCTGGCCTGTGAGTCACTCACCCACTTTCTGACCTTGCAGGAGCTGACCTGCGGAGACCAGGTGTGCCATCAAGTGTTCAAGAAGAAGTAATGGCCACAGGGCGGCCACTGAGCCTGGGCTCCACACTCCCCACCAAGGGTTCTCTGCAGGCTGTGGGAAGCAGCCTTGGTCTTGGGGACCCTCCCACTCTTGACAAAGCCCATTAAGACATCTGGACGGGCTTTAAATAGAATGAGTGTGTAACAGTTGACAGACATATTCTTCCCTCTTTGAAACCTAGCATTAAATGAAAAAACAAAAATCACTCCCATACTTTGAAGCCCTTTATACTTATCTCCCTTTATTTCTAGAACTGTCAGTTTTATCCACAGGCAAAAGTGGTGATGGCTTGCATGGCAGTTCTCTGGGAAGATTTGCTGTTGCAGTGGTTGTTTCTTTTTTGGTTTTAGTTTTTTGTTGTTGTTGTTGTTAATTTGTTTGGGGGGGGGGATTATTTTACCTGGAAACATTCTCTGGAAAAGACAGCATCCCCTGCTGATTCTTAAACATTTCTCTTTGAGATTCACTCCTTTAGATAACACATTCATTTCTCCAAGAATCTATTTTAAGAGGCATGTGGCTTCCAGTTTTTGCTTTGCCTTCAGCAGAATGGGAAGAACCACTTGTAAAGGTCTCTGCAAGTCTACAGGACCAACTGTACCTGGTCCAGGACAGCCCTCTACCCTTCAGCCCTGGGCAGAGCAACACCTCTGCAGAGGACTCCCAAGCTCTTGACAGGAAGCCTGAGTTCCAGTCTTGCGCTCCATTTCTTAGCTGGGTAGCCATGGGTGCATCATTTGGCCCCTGTATCCTTGTTTTTCTCTTCTATAACATGGAAAAGACAAAAATAGCATCTCCTCCACTGGGTCGCTGTGAGGGGTTAGCAAGTCAGTGCATATGGAGTGCTTGGAGCTGGACCTGACCCATGGCAGGAGCAAGGTCCCTGCTGGCTCTGGTCATTATGTAGAGTTACTAACTCTACAGCCCAGGGGTCCAGATGAGTGGATGCTAACTAGTGATGGGTCAGTACCTCCGAGACTTCCTGGTGCTTCTAGAACATTAGGTTTGTTACTCTAAACAGAATTATATTTTCCTGCTGGATACGCAAATGGAATAGTACACCTGGAAGAGCAGAGTGGTCCACAGGGACAGATTTATGGTGGATCATTCATGGGGTCCTGGGAAGGCCCTGCAGGTCAAAACCACTTCCTTGCCTCCTCTGTAGTAGGCCCTGGAATCCCACCATTAGGGGTTTGAGGGCATGTATTGCATGGAGCACTGGGTGCAGGGCATAAACAATGAATCTTGGAACACTGAGAAAAAAGAAAGAATCCCACCTTTAGGCAAGTAGCATCTTTAAAAAGCAGGTTTATCCCCAGAGACGTAGCATGTGGTGTTGGCCCACTCCAGTGTGACTTGAATGAACAGATCATTCATTGATGCTGAGCATCCTAAATCTAATCGAGGATGGAGAGTAAAAGTTGTAATCTAGCCATGTGGACCAGGGCCAGTCTTGGCCTAAGCCTTGGTGACCAGACAGGTATGCCATGGGCCTCCTGGCAAGCTGTTCTCCCCAACAGCCGTGCCATGTTCTGGCAGCAAGAAAGTCAGGCAGGTGCTTGGATGGAGTCTCAGGCTGGCTGGGGAGGTGTGGTGAGGAGTCCTCCATGGATGCTGGAGAGGAGGGGAGCCTCCCTAGGAGCTGCAGCCCCATCTTCTGGGGCAGACCAGGGACCAAGTGCAGGAACTGGTAAAGTGAGCTCTTTGTCCCCAGCTCCCCAGGAGCTTCTCCAGGAGCCTCAGGTGCCCCCTTTGATGCCCCCTCCTAGTCTTGTCCTAGCCCACCACTGCCTCAAATTACCTTCTCCTTTGTCCCTCAAGAATAAGATCTGTCTGAAAGCCCACTGGGGACTCACTGTAAAGCATTCTGTCCATGGCAGGGTTTCTAATTATTAGTAACTTTTGATCCTAGGTTTTGCAAAGTATATTCTAGGGGATGTTAGGTGCCCCCCTGACCCCGCCCTGTGAAAAGGTTCATGGTCAAATGAACTTTGCAAATGCTGAGCACTATATCTTCTTCTTAGAAATTCACAGCAAGAATTCCTGTTTCTAAAGCTCTGAAAATTCCTGACGCAAAGAAGCTGGACCTTGAACACTGGGGCCCATTTACCCACAGCATTGCACTCTTGTACAGTGCTTTGGAAACAGTGACTTGTTCGTTACATGTGCAGAGCACTTTTTCAATTACAGGTAACAAACAATATAGCTCAAAACTCCCATTTCTAAGTGAGATTTTCTCAGTATATGTTTTTTATAAATGAAGGGTAACTGAATGGATTAGTTGACATGTGGTGCAAAAGACCCATAGTGTGTGTCTGTCTGTCTTTCTTTCTTTCTTTCTTTCTTTCTTTCTTTCTTTCTTTCTTTCTTTCTATCTTTCTTTCTACTGATCCTTCTTTTTCAACAAAGATGCACATACACTTAGAAGCAGTCACGTTTGAGGTCCTCATTTCAAAGCTGGGCAGATGTTCTGGGCTGGGGCCTGTCTTTCCACCCTGTGCGCACTGTGGAGAGACAGGGCAAGTTTCCTGCTTCCTATTTCTGTTCCCTTGGCCTATTTCAAGACTAAACATGACAGGAATTCTTTCCCCCAGCATGCACAAGGCTGTTTGGGAACAGAGTGGAAGAGGTCGCCTTTGAAAACCCATCTTACACTGAAGCAGGGCAGGGCTGCTGGGAAAGACTCTCAGAACCTCAGATAGCCGGCCTCCAGGGGTGTCCTGAGAGACGGGAGCTGAGCTGTGAACCAGGGGGCCTGATCTTGCAAGTTAAGGAAAGCCTGCCCTGTGAAAAATCCCAGTTCACAAATAGGAAGCCCCGTGGAGTCGCTCGAATGAGGGCTTCGGCCTCAGCCCTTAGTTCCAATCCTGTTCCACTTCTCCCCAGCTGTGCAGCCGTGCGCCTCCATATCCTTATTCTGTGAGGAAGGAGGACTGTGGAACCTGTGTCGCAAGGAGTAGTGAGATGGAGCCAGATGTTAGCATGGGGCCTAGAACAGCAGCCAGTACTCACTCTCCTCCCTAATTCCACTTATTTATACAAGTGCACATGACAAGATAATGATTCCTTCATTAAAACTCTTGCTTTCCAAAAGTTTGAACACTGACCACAGTCCTCAGATTTGAAGATCACAGGAGGACAGATTAAAAACACAGATTCCCGCCCCCTCCCCCTTCAAGATTCTGGCTCTGAGGACAGTGGCAGAAGGAAAGCAAATGGGAACTAGGGTAATCTAGGGAGGGAAACGAAACAACAGAGATTTTGAACACAGAAACAAACTGAGGGACTTGGAGGGAGGGGGGTAGAGGGATGGGAGAGCCTGGTGGTGGGTACTGGGGACACCTAAAGCGTGGAGCACTGGGTGTGGGGAATGGGGAATGAATCTTGAAACACTGGGAAAAAAAATTTTAGTAACAATAAAAAAAAAATAAATAAAATTAAAAAAAAAAAAAGATTCTGGCTCTGAGGTCATGGGCAACGCCGAGGAATCTGTGTTGTTACAAGGTCCCCAGGTGAGTCACCTGCAGGTACTTGGCAGGCACAATGACAAGCCCTGCTTCTTTCAGCTAAAGCATGATCCATGTTAAATGTGTATCCACCCACATACCCACACCTGCACACTCTCATGCAAAGCCCAGTCTATCTCCACAGGTGGGCAACCACCTACACATCTCTCTGCGAGGCTGTGTTGGCCTGTGCGTGCTGAGCCCTGTAAGAGAAGCATCATGCTTTCTTGGCAGAGGGTGCATTTGGGCTGGAAGATGGTGGTGGGCGAAGGGGGAGGAGAGAAGTAACTACCATGAGCAAAGCTGCTAGAGAGAAAATGACACAGAAGGCTGGGGAAAGGTGAGAGGGTAGTGCCTGCTCATAGTGGAAGGGAGGAGGCCGGGCCAAGAATGTTGCTAGTTCAGACTAGAGTTATAGAGGTGAGTGCCTTGCAGGGCTTCAGCAAGAGGATCGTGGGAGCCAGTGTAGGCTTCTGAGCACAGAGTGATGTGGCCTGAGACATGTGTCAGGAGAAATTCTCCAGCTCTTATTGGCAGGACAGATGGAGGTGGGGAGAAGGACTCAGGTTCACCTGCTCAGAGGCCCTGTCTTAAGGAGTTCGGGGAGAAGCAGTGAGGGGTGCATGTCAGGGCCAGGGCAGTGGCCATGGGGAGCCAGGGAAGGTGAGAAGCACTTCAATTTAGGAGCCTATGCACTAGGCAATGGTCGCACGAAACTCACCGAGGAGGGGAGGCAACAAAGATGGAAGTTTGGGGAAGTGGTGGAAGAACGATTCTCACAAGGCTGGAGGGAAGATTGTGTGTTTGGCTTAGGCGTGTTGTGTGGTAGGTGGCAGAGCAATGACTGCCAAGGCCAGCAGGCCCTCTCCCCAGCTGCCCACTGCCACCCTGCAATGACTCCATGTTATGCCCTTTGGGAACCCACCAGCCTCCAGTTACTGGGGAGGGAGGAAGGCCTGGGCAAGGGCTGGAGGAGCAGCCAGGCTGCCACAGACACTTTTGAGGTGAAGAAGTGCTGATGTCCCCAGGGGTGAGGGGAGAAGTGAGGAGGGGAAAGGGAGAAAGAGAAGAGAAGAGGTTAAAGGATTAGAAAGGAGGGGAGCAGGAAAAAGGAGGGAGGAAGAGGGGAAGGGAGGGTGGGGAGGGAGAAGCCTTGGCTAGGAATTAGAAGCCCCACTCGCTGTGAGCAAATGAGCAAATGCAGAAGAGAGGAGCAGAGGGAACTATGAGGCAACGGGTCTGCATACACCAGCCATAGCTAGTGCAACAGGAACTGAGACAGACTCCAGTGGTTCTCCCTGGTTTTGTTCCCACACACTCCCCAAAGCCCAGGAAGGTCTAGTCAGTACATCTAGACAAGTCAACACAGAGCAAGCATACTTACAGGCACATGAGAGGCAGGGCCTGCGTCTTAAATTAAAGAGAGGACAACAAGCCTTTTGTTAAGTATTTCCTCTTTCTGTCCTGGAGCTCTTTCTGGGACTATGATGGAGGGACCCATTTTACATATGAGGAAACTGAGGCTTGGACCTGGTCAAACACTCACTGAAGGCCCTACAGCTGGTCAGTAACCCAGGCAGAATTTGAACCCAGGTAGGTCTGTCTCCAGAGCCTGAGACTTTGCAGTCAGGAGGCAGTTCCTGGTAGGGACCTGGGGAGAGAGGGTCCTGCCTGTTCCTGGACATCCAAGTCTACCCGGCAGCATCCAGACAACTGGCGTATTCAGGAAACCTCTAATGCCATTTCTTCCTACTCATCTGAAATCAGCCCTGGTCCTGCATGAGCTCCTGGTCAGAATCAGACCTTTGCAAGGTTGCACGACAGTGAGCGTACAGAGGGCCGAGGGAGCCCAAAGGAGGGCCCAGCCCACCCGCACTGTCACCTGTCCTGTGTTTTAAAGGCTGAACATAATTTGAAGAGGCCATTTGAAGGGAAGCAGGTTGGGAGTTGTCATTAAATGAGCCCTCCCTGTAGCACACGATGGACCAGGTATTACCTTTCCACACATATCTTAGTTTCCTTAATCCTCGACTTAGTGGTACCATCTGCTCTGCACACACGAGGAAATGGAGTCTTGCAGTATAGGGAGGGGAACATGTCTGTGGGGACAGCTAGGCCATGGCAGGGCGGCCATCTGGGGCAGCCTCACAGAGCCCTGTCTCTTGTCAGTGTCCTCAGTGCTAGCAGCTGCCTCCTGCAGTCCTCCATCAGTCCTTGGGCAAATGTGACCTTTTCTGGATGCAGACAAATCTGATTCCCAATCTTAATGGACAATGAAGTTAATAAAAGAACATGTGTATTGAATTGGAACAAACAGACTATTTGATTAGCTTAAATGACTTTTAACTCCTATTAAGTATTTACAAGTTCAATGAAAATGTTTTCTTTTATTAAAGTTTATTGTTTTAATCTTCAAACGCAATGAAAACTTCTCGAAAACTTCTCCAGACCTTCGATCCTTGGCTAAACACAATCCCACAGGCTGGACCACTGGGCATTGTTCTCAACTGCTCATGGCTGGCTGGGCTTGTGTGTGAGTGTGTGGCTGTGTGAGTGTGAGCGTGTGGGTGACTGAACCTCTACTTGGCATTATTTTTGTACTTGCAATTGTCTAATTTGTAATTCTTGTTCAGTGTTGTTCCCATCCTCCTGGGTCACAGACTCCACGGGGCAGAGGTGGTTGTCCTACCCTTGACATTCGGTGCCTGCTGGTGCCTCTGACACACACAGTCAGACAGGAGGTATTTGTGGGGCACATATCTGTCAGTACCAGTGCCTGGGGTCGATGCCAGGCATTTTCTTCATTGACCTAGTCATTCAGGGAGCATTCATTGATCATCTACTGTCTATGCACCATATCCAGGGGGCCTGGCATTGAGGGGAGAGTGGGAAACAAAGCAGACATGTTCCCTCTCCTCACAAATTTGTTTCTGAGCCTCACAGCCTTGTAAAGCCAATATTATTATCTTTATATTATAAACAAGGTTCCAAAAGTGTGACAAGGATGCCCAAGGGCACACCCCTAAGAAGTGACACGGGCAGGACTCTAATCTTTTTCCCCAGCCTGACATGGCCACTTCTGTCTGGGGCAGGAAGCAGAGGGAGAACCCACAAATTGACTAGAGGAATTGGAACCCTGTTGCTTGATGTGTTTCTCATAATAAAAGAAGAAAATAAAAGGCCCTTGTAATCCAGTAGCCACAGATGAACAAGATCCTGTCTGTAAGACCCTTAACACAGCGCCTGGCATGTGATAGTCACACAATATATAGTGGCTGACACTTTAGTCTATTACCACTTTTTTTTTTTTTCCAAACCAAAATGGGATCATTTTGCACTCCAGGAGACTTTCAACAATGTTTAGAGACATTTTTGGTTTGGTAACTAGGGGTTGGGTGTTAGTGATGGCTGGAGGCCAGGCTGCTGCTAAATGTCTTCCAACACACGGGACAGCCCCACAGCAAAAGGTTACCCAGCCCCAAATGTCAGTGGTGCAGAAGGTGCAAAGCTCATCTAACAGGAACTTTTCTTGCATCATTAACTATTCGTTTATAACATTTTCAGTGGATACAGAGCAATCAACAACATGGTTGATGATCTGGAATAAATTGGAAGACTCTTCTTTTCTTGTGACCCAAGTATAGGATTGATGAAACTTGAGAAGAGTTTCATTTGCCTGTGAGGTTTTCTTCATGGACCAGCTTTGGGGTGTTGCCCCTGTTTTACTCATTCTGCCCTCTACCCCATCAGACTGGTTCTCTCAGGGAACATGGAAGAGTTGAACAAAACCTGCTTCTTTACAGAAAGAGTCAAAATTCCAAAGATTTGGTTAATATTTTTTTAAAGATTTTATTTATTTATTTGACAGAGAGAGATCACAAGTAGGCAGAGAGGCAGACAGAAAGAGAGGAAGAAGCAGGCTCCCTGCTGAGCAGAGAGCCCAATGCGGGCCTCGATCCCAGGACCCTGAGATCATGACCTGAACTGAAGGCAAAGGCTTTAACCCACTGAGCCACCCAGGTGCCCTTGGTTAATATTTTTAAATGACCATCCTCTCCATTTCCTTCTCTCTCTACCACAGGCTTGAGTCCCCTTCCTATGACCTTTGGGGAATGTTAATGCACTTCCAGTAATGGGAACCCTGGAAGGCAGTGCCATGTGACCTGAGCCCAGCCAGATTAGAGCTATTTAAAGTCCCTTTAGACCTAAGAAACAATGGCCTTGTCAGAAATGTCAGGATAATTAGAAAAAATAGTGTTGCTTTCTCTACTCAGGGTGAGGGTCAGAGGACTGCAGAGGCATCAGCTGGGAAGCAGCTACATTTTCTATAAAACATTAGGCTAGGGACACCTGGGTGGCTCAGTCAGGTAAGCGTCTGTCTTAGGCTTAAGTCGTGACCCCAAGGTCCTGAGATTGAGTCCCGCATCTGGCTCCTTGCTCAGGAGGGAGCCTGCTTCTCCCTCTGCCTGTGCTCACCCTGCTTGTGCTTGCTCTCTCTCTCTCTCTTTAACAAATAAAATCTTAAAAAAAAATAAAAAGTAAAACATGAGGCTATAGAAGACCTACAAGAATCAAGACTCTAGTCCTTATCATTCCATCTTGATCAGAAGTGGATGTCCCAAGTTTATTGTTTGTGCCAGTTATACTTCCACAAAGCTTTTTTTCTTTTTTTCTTTTCAGTCAAGACTCTGCAGTGAGAACCTAATTATAACTCAATAAAATTCATGGAACTGGAGACAGGAAGGGACTTAGTAGTTATCTGAACTCTCACTCAGCCACTATACTCCTACCTATGTTCCAGAGCTTTTCACACTCCTCTGGTGCCCACATACATTACAGACACAGAAATTCCAAAAGGCAAGAAAAACCCCAGGGTCCCCAGATATCCCTGATAGGGCTCCTTCAAGTTTGGGAGACTTTCTTTGAGAAAGGTTAGAGGGAGCCCTGGCAAAGAGAGAGATTCTCAGGCAGACCCTAAGCCACCTAGGACATGCTGGCCTAGAGAGTGGGCATTTCGATGGCTAGAGGAGCCCATGGCCTCTTGCTGGTACCTAGGAAGGGAAGCCTCCTTGTCAAAGGCAGAAGGCTAGGATGGATATTCCTTGGCTCTAGTTATTCCATCAAAATAAGATAATAACAAGAAAAGTCTACTTCTTTCTACAACCCTTCAGGAGAAAAGGTTAAGCCCCACCTGCCAGCAAGTGGACTCTGCTCCCATTGGCTCCTCTGAAGGCCTGATTGTTTAAAGTCCAATTTCCAATCTCTTACTTAGTACCAAACATCAGCAAGGAAACCACATCTTCCAATGGACAAATCAATGCATTTGCCTTGGGAGTCAACATTCCGGCAGGCACAGCTGGGCCCGGATGGGCTCACATGGGCTTCACCACCATTTTGCCAAGGAGGGGAGTTGCCCCAGCCTCTCTGGGTAGGAATGTCCTTTCTCTTTACCTTCTCCCTGTCCCCTGCCTGTCACACCCACACTGGGAGGATTTTGTCATTAACTGATAGTAAGTAGGCTTGGGACGTGGAAAAACAAGGCCTATGGGTAGGAAGCAGGGATGGTGGCAGGGAAGAGCTGGGAGCCAGAGAGCAGTTGGTTGGCAGCAAAGGGCTGGGGGTGGGGAGGAGTCAAACACCAAAGATCTAGGATGTACATGTTGTGGAATTATCTCTGAGAGAGTTGTTACATACCAACTGTACACAGAACAAACAACTCAGCCACCCATAGGACCCCCTCTTGCCCTTGAAGTCACAGGATTCTAGACCATAAACAAATTCTGAGCAGGCAGGGAAAGTGAAGAAAGTCCTGATGCTGTTCTACCACTTGTGTGACTGTGAGTCAGTTTCTTAACCTCCCTGAGCCCTTTTCTGGCAAGTAGGTAAACTAACACTTGCTTACCTCTCAAGTTTGCCATGGGTGTTTTTGAAGCTAGAGGACATCACAGTCTTAAAAACCTGGGAATGCTTCCCATATGTCAGTGTGAAGTATATATTTGTTAGAAGTTGAGATATTGCTTTTGTTGAGAAGTTGCTTTTGTGCCCAACCCATAGTTCTCCCCTGCCTCCTTTCCAAATGAATCTTCTATTTGTTCTGGATCCACTCAACTCCAGAGAGAAACTATTATTGGTTTGGAGTGCCCTACATTGCTCAGTCAGGCTAAACAGAAAGATTTACATTTCATGGTCAGGGGGAGGTCTCTTGAGCACTGCCCCCATCCTCCCCAGGAGGCAGGTACTTGCTACTTTCCCTGGTAGCCATCTTGAGACTCTGAAGGAAACCGTCTTAGGAGGATATCCATGCAAGGATGGCAGAGCTGAGACACAAAGACAGCCTGCATTCTTGACAACATCATTGCAACACCAGTAGTCTCTCATCTGGATCCTGCCTTACCATGGAACTTTTAGAATGTTGAGAGACAAACATACTTGTTGCTTGCAATGTAATGTGTCTTTTTTTTTTTTTAAGATTTTATTTATTTCACAGAGAGAAACACAGCCAGAGAGGGAACATAAGCGGGGGAGTGAGAGAGGGAGAAGCAGGCTTCAGGGTACCCGATGTGGGGCTCGATCCCAGGTCTCTAGGATCATGACCTGAGCCGAAGGCAGTTGCTTAACCAACTGAGCCACCCAGGCGCCACCTGCAACGTAATGTGTCTTAACTGCCTGTGGTGAGCCTCTCTCTTACCAGCCACTGAATCCACCATGGGAACTGCCACATTTCTCCTTATACACCAGGGAGCAAGACGGACATGTGGTGGTGGGACAGAGAGAAGTCAATGTCCCTTCACCAGCCCAAGATCAACAGACACTCTCCAGTCTAGCTGTCATTATGCTGGATTCTTTCCAACATTTCCTATTGGCATCCAGAAATTCCAGAAGAGGACAGAACCAGAACACTCTTATTCCTCCTCTTCACTTTTGTGATATCTGGTTTCATGGACTGACCTGCATGCCCACCAGGGATCATCTCTAGAGCATAGAAGAACCTCAGTTTTGATCCTGAAGTGGCACCCTAAATCTGTTTCCATTCTGTTACTGAGCCTTCCTTAGACCTGGATTGAACCTTGGGCCCTGACCCATGCAAGCTCTCAGATCCTTCCCTGAGAGACAGAGTCCTCAGATGGCCTGCCCACCTTGCCTCTGCTCAAGCCACTGCCCAGGCCTCAGTGATTCAGAGAGACCCTCTCCTCATGCAAGAAGCCCTGCCTATGTTCTGTGGTCAGTGGCAGCCACTGAAGACCTTCAGGTAGTGCAAGAGATATGCATTAGAGCTCCATTTTTAGAAAGACTCTACTAGAGACCATGTGAGGAGTGGCCCCACTCAATCTGCACCTTGGCCTCCAAATCCCAGAGTCTGCACAAGACTGAGGGGTTGATGGATCCTCTCTGGAGCCCCAGCTTTGACACTGAGACACCATTTTGAAAGAAATAATAAATATATAGTAACAAAGTCCATCATTTTGGATAATTTAGCAGTGCTAGGCCCCTCCCATGCACTGGTTTATTTAGTCTTCATAGTAACTCAATGGGATAGGTATTGTTTTTCTCCCCATCTTACAGACAAGATTCCCTGATGCTAAGTAACATTTAAGTGGCCTAAGTTCCCCCAGCTGAGAAGCAACAGAGCCTTCAGTAAACCCAGATCCAAAAGCGCCCCTCTCTCTGAAGCAAGTGCTGGTCCTTGTGCTACAATATGACCCTTGTGAACACCATACTTCACTGTGCAAGAGAGCAGAAGTGCTGGCCAATGGAGTCTTCTCAAGAACTCCATACAGACAAACTTGCATTTGTTCAAAGTGCAAAGCCATCCCCTGGCTCTGGAATCTAAGCTGCCACCCAAGGCAGAAGATGCCTATCCAGGAGGAGGTCTCAGTGCCCTCCAAATCCTGGTTCCCCTTGGGCCCTTCTTTCTGAGCTCAGGGCAATGAAAATGATACATGTGGGAACTGTGGGCCTCATTATATTCAGGTCTGTGCTGTCTTCATGGGTGGGCAGTGTATACGTATGTGGTAGGGCTCATGATGCCAGGAGGGAATGATGAAAAAAAAAAAAAAAAGAAAGAAAGAAGAAAACCAAGGTCCTTTTGTGCCCTGGGGCTGGTCCCTGGGTGGGCAGGCAAGTCAGTCCCTGAGACCAAATACTATGAAAACAAAGGGGAGGAAGAAGAGTGTTGTGATCTCTCCCCTTCTTGAATTTCTGGAAACCAGTAGGAAATGTTGGAAAGAATCCAGCCAGACCTCAATTGGTCATGTTGTTGAATCTTTGGAACCTGAGATTTTGCTTATATTCACTTCTCTTTCATTTTTGCCCACACACCATTCTGCTTCAGAAGGAGACTGTTGCCTGATTGTACAATGTCCCTAATTAGCCAGTCTTCCCAGAGCTGCCCTGCATTACCGCCCCCCCCCAACAATATTTCTTCAGATACAAAGTTCAGGCAGGCCACCCTCAAGCCTGAGAAGTCACTGGAAAAAGAACCTTACTAAGCCGCCTGTTTTTAACTGCAACCTTCCTCTCCCTAGTTTCAGTGTTGTTAATTAAGAAAGCAGACTGGGCTTACTGTGAGGGAGACTATTGTGGCTGCCTCTCCAAAGCAAAGGCACCACTGTGAGAATCAGTTGGCATGGCGACTGAGCCAGGAGGACGCTTTCAAAATGGGCAATTTAGTTTAAAATGATCATTGCGTTTTTCACTAAACGTCACATTCCCATAATTGTGAGGACAGCCAATTGGGCAATTAATTGTTTAGAATCTTATTCCTGTTCCCTTATTCCACTTAATGTGTGAGCATGCATGCACATGCGCACACTCTTCTCTCTGTCTCTCTCTCTCACTCACGATAATAGGGCAATTTGCTAATCCCATGGCTACCAATGACCAAAATTATGAAGAGCTTGGTCTCAATGTTTGAATGCTTAGTGGTTGATGATTCATTAGTATCATCACTTCCTATGTTCAACCCAAGACGTAGCCCCTGGAAGCTCTCGCAGTCCCCTTCCCCCACACAGAGGGTGTTTGTGAGGGTCAAGATGTTATCGAGTCCTAAGCAAATGCACGCCCACCCAACAGGTGAGATTTACCTGAGGTGGGGGACTCTGACTTGAGAAAGTTATGACCTGGATCCTCATGCATTTTTAAATTCTGGAGCCCCTGGCCTAAGCACGTAATTACATTCACTTGTATATCCATCTTTCCTAAACTTTAACCTCAGTGAAAAATACAGATGTTGTCATCTGAGGGAGAAGTTGCCTGGAAGACATGCAGATGTGTCATTTACTCTGATTAATCCTGAATTCCACGGCCATGTGCTTGGTGTCTGAACTGGAACTCAGCTCTTTGATTTCACTGCTTTCACATGCTAGTTGCCATAAAATATTTCCTATTTTAAGCATTCTTTCCAAAACCTGGATCCAGGGAGCAATCCCATTTTGCTGGCTTCTGTGCTAAGTGGACTTCAGAGAGAATGTTTTCACCATACCCTAGGACAGACTGTGCCTCTGAAGACAATGTGTAAGGCTGGTTAACTCATCTTAATTATTTTTAAAATCCAAATTGCTTCTCTGCATAAAGTAGAACTTACCAAATGTACTCAACTTGTGTGTCAGCCCAGGGCAGCAAGCTCACTCTGAGGTTTAATTGAGCCCAAAGCCAGAGATGAAAAGCTGGGGACCAAGGGTCTCTCAGCCTGCAGGAGACAATGGAAACCCTATGCCCATCTCAGATGCCATTCTGACCTTTCATTACTGATTGCAAGTCTTTTGAGTGCAAAGCATTCCCTTTTGTTCTGATTTCCTGACAACTGTTTAATCATGTTCTATTCATAGAAATTACAGTAAAATTCTCTTGTTTCCCACCTATCACATAAGAGAATGAACAGGGAAGGCAAGTTCTGGAAACAAATAACTGAGTTATAAGACTCCCACCAGTAGTGAAATCTGAGTGTTGAAGTCTAGATTGTGGGTATAGACTAGAGGGTAGGGAGGGCGTTTATCCTTACATAAAAATTTGCCCTCAACCAAGGTCCAATCAATAAGATGGAACATTTAATTTTAACACCACAGTGGAAAGACTTTGAAAAGGGAGACTGAAATTCATTGAGTCTCTTTCACGTATATTATTTTATCTGATGCCTATGATGACCCTGTAAGGTAGGTTCATTAACCTCATTTTCTACAGGGAAACTGAGGCTAGAGGGGAGAATTCATTGCCCAAGATTGCCTAGCCAATAAGTTGCTGGGTTCCCACTCTTCCATGGCCCTTCTGCTTTCCAAAACAATTCATCTGCACAAGTCCAGTCTTCCAACAGGTGCCTGACCCAGCTGGTCTTCAGAAGTTTCAGGTTAAGCAGCTGTTGCTAAGTCTCCCCAAGGGCTTGGGTCTGCAGAACCGTCCTGAGACCAGGCAAATTGTTGGCTACTCATTACAAAGCAAACGTGACCTAGTCACATTCTACCTGATCTACTTCATCCCAGAGTACTTCAGATAACTTGAAAGTGCCCTGAGCTCAAGAAAAGCAAGACGGGGTACAAGCTTTTTTTAAAAAAATAAGTAAATTCAATATAAATATTATTTGAAAGGAAAAAGCAAAGTGCAGAGAACGGGGAAAAATTAGAAATCCCATCATAAGACATGGAAGCCATTGATAACGTCTTGGGAAAACACCCCTGTGGGCACCTTTATAAACATAAGCACATGATCACAGGTTTGCTGATCGTCAAAGGGATTCTCCTTTACATGTTGCTCCATAACCTAATTATTTTTACTCAGAGATAGAAAACACAGATCTTAATTTCAATTCGCAACACTACATGCAAATTCCATGGTATGAACTTCTACCATTTACTTAACCAATTTATGACTATATAAATCATTTTTGTTTACTCTTATAAACAGCAGTAGAACAAATATCCTTATTATTCATGTTGTTTTGTTTGTTTGGGGTAGTTCTTTGATTTTTGCCTTAGGCATCAATTCCCC